>BMAO01036097.1:0-23304 GCA_019973975.1 Trichonephila clavata
CCTGAAACTCCGTCGTTCCAGGAGGCTGATGCCCGTTAAATCTGTCGATCTCAGATTCAAAAATTTGGTGAGGTGTGGTAATTTCGAATAGGGGGGAGGGTTTAGGTGTCTTTCTTGTCACTTGTCAGAAGCTGAAAATTATCCAATAGTCTTCGGATTGCTTTATAGTTCCATGTTGTTATGACTTTTACTAACCCCAACATAAAACAATATATATGAAAGAGAGGAGTGACTTATACTCACTCATCACGATGTTTCCGGATCTATTAGACCCATAGACTTTAAATTTGGCTTTCGGTTTTCTTTTTAGTAGAGTTCTACTAAGAAGAGTTTTGTGAAAATAGACTCCAAAGGAGAGTTGTGGGAGTGAGTGTCATGGACCAAAATTCTCGTTTTTAAATACCCACATGCCTGAAATTTGCATTTTTGAAGTAAAAACTTCTTCAGCGGCGTTGGGCACTTTTTGGATGGGAGAAATCTCGTGCGTTCGCGTCACCGACATGCTTATAGCAGTATATCTGTAGCTATATAGCTGACGTATAGTTCTGTGTATATCTTATAAGTGAAGTTGAATGGATTTAGTGAAAAGTGCAATGTGTATATACTGTGCATTGCTCGTTGCGATTCCGAGAATGGGCAATACATGTTTATGGTTGCCGTTTATATTTCGCCATGGAAAATCTATGAGACAGATACAACAATTTTTATTCGAAAGTTTGATGATTTATACAAAAAAAGGTTCTGAAATACTCGAAAAAAGATTTAGCGAAAAATATGATAATGTACCGATGATTTTAAGTGGAGACTTCAATATTAACTTTGCAGATGATAAAAATCTACCACTAATTGAATTTCTAAATGAAACACTTAATTTAAATATGTCCAATGATCGAAAACTCAGTACTACAAAATGTAAAACGACGATCGATGCGGTTTTTTCGCGATACTTAGGTAAATTTGAATCGAACATTTTCCTTTCTTACTTTAGTTACCATAGTTTAGTTTTTTAGAACAAAGTAAAATAATTGAAAGTACAAAAAGTCTAAGTATTGTTGAAATGAATGATGACAATGATGCAAAGGATTAAAATAATGTTAAGAATCAAGTACATTGAAATTTAAATAAATACAAATACTATCCATAAATAATATGATTGTATATATTGTTATCTTAATTGAATTGTATTTACATTTTGTCATGATCTTGACAAAATAACCACCATCTTCGAATAATAAAAAAATACATAAACATACATTTAGTTGTGGCTCGGAGTGTCAATAGATGTGAAAACCAGATGGATGTTGATAATTTTAACTCAAACATAATGAAATTTCAAATTTTAATACTAAAAGTTCTAAGTTTTCACTTCTATCAGCAGTCTCTATAACTGCCAATTTTTTTATTTTTTTATTGAGTAGCAATTCTCTTAGAGCTGGTTTTTTTTTTTTTTTTTTTTTTTGCACGGAAATCGATTTCCAAAGGGTCTTATGAGGAATTAATGAGGCATTATAGATAAAAATTTCCAGTCTTTGATCAATTAGATCTATGGACTTCAAATCCTACAGGCATGTTTCTTTCATTGAGCAGAGATTCACTAAAATTGTAATGTGAGCTATTATTATTCTATGAGAGGGGTGCTGCAGGGGAAACAATTTATACAATTCTGCTTTAGAGATTCTATTCCTGTCCTCTTTAAATCAAGAGGTGAGGACTAATAGAAAGTTTTTGAATGAATAGGAAGCTTAATGCTAGAACTTGAATATAAATAAAGAAAATCAGGACCACGATCACTTATATGTGATCACGCGTTTCTTCCTCCAGGGCCCACGGTATCATATATGTGATTGCGGTTTTTCTTCTCTAAGGCCCATGATCACACCTGTGTGATCAGAGTTTGGAACATTTTTGTATTTATTTTTTCAAGATACTAGTTGGCGGTTAAAGTCCGTAATTTTTTTCGAATAATGTCTAAAAAAACTTTGAATTTCAATATATGTTTTCCTCTCAGAGTTGTTTTTTTTTTAACTTTATAGATCCAGGATATTTATGAATGTAAACAACTGCACATGTTCAGATTTTCCGAATGAATGGGGCATTTAAGAGTTTATGATTTATTGCGCTCTGGATTTCCATTTATATTTTTTTTGGCTAAGTTGGAAAAGAAGGAAAGCTTATTAGTTTATTGGGCATCAGACATTTATAATAATAGTTTCAGTATTTATTTTATTTGTGGTTCATATTTACATCAATAATTTTAAAACTCAAAAGACGTTTAAAAAGCAGATCTTCATAGAACAAACGCCATGACTCATTTTTAACGAAAAAGAATATTTCTTCTTACTGTGACTCATTTTTCATTCAGTCAGAACAAATTATTCTTTGTCGTTGCTATCGCATGCAGAATTTCCACAACTATAAGAATAGAAAACATAATACTAAAGTGAACCTAAGAAAGCCAAAAGTATTAAAAGGATTAATTAAAAATAAAAAACAATACATTAGCTGTTATTTAAAAGATTTGTATCAGTTAGAACCGCATCAAGTTTATGTGAGAGTAAATTTATCGTTTGATATTTGCCAGATAGTATTTTGCAAGTTTTGCGTCTATTTTATTTTAATCATCATGGTGAAAAGAATGAAAAGAGTATTTTTTTTTATTAAAATGAAAACATTTTCTTTAAAATTCGCAATCGTTTTTTTTTAAATATAGCGAAAATGTTAGTACTGTATATTCAGATATTATCAATTATAGGAAAAGGTAGTTTTTAGCATATTTGATTGCATTTAACATTCATTTTGCATGAATTTTTAAATTAAATTAGGCTTAGCAGGGAAGTTTGCTCGGTTCTATGCGTGCGTATACTCTCGGAACGCTTCTTTTTTCTTTCGCCGGTCCTGAAGGGGTTAAAGCATTATAAAATACACAACAACACGGTTGGCAACGGCTAGTGATGCATAATCTTGATTTCTCGTATTGTTATTCAAAAATATCTTCAACTATGCTTGCGGTTTTCTGATTCTTAATTAAAAGTTGATAAGCAGATTCTCGAAAAATATTTATTCTAGATAGGAAGGCTTATTGTGGATTTACAAAGTTAATTGAAAATGTTTAAATAAATATGTATTCTTGAATTGCATTTGTATTTACATATATTTTAGCCTTATTTGAAATGTATGATCATTTGCGATATCGAAGAAAATATTTTTTTACTGTGAACAATGAATTAAATAAAATGGAAGCGTTAGTTTGGAAACGAATTTAGCATACATTAATTAAAATATAGAACTAATATAACCATGGCTATATGACTCAATACTACACGTATATAAAACTTAATAATGTTTTAAACCAATACACGTTTCCGAGAAGAACAGTTTAGTTAAATTATAATTTTTATGCCTGACTCAAATTTGTTTCTGCTTGATCAGAGGTCAGCCGACAATCATTTGTGATTCTTCAGACTTCTGTCTTTATTAAAAAATTATTGTCAACTAAAATTGTTTTTTTTTCCCTTCTATTTATAATAAACTATTGAAAACATTTAATTGTATTTTATCTGAAAAATCCTTTTTAATTTATCGGTACAAGTGAACAGCTGTAAAATAACTGCCTAAAATGGAATCAGTAATATTTTAAGCATGTAATAGTTTGCCTGAGACATATGATACGATGAAAAATAAGTAAAACCTACATTCTTTATTCCCATGCTGTTTGTTTCTCCGTATTCATGTGGCCACGGTTGCCCTGTGGTCAAGGTATCGGATCGTGGAAGGCATGTCATGAGTTCGAGCCCAGTACCACTAAAAGACCCGCCGTGTAGGGGAACGATGCACATTAAATCTGTCGAGAGCTCAAACGTCCTCCTGTTGGTGTGGTGTGGTAGTTAAGAGAGGGTGCCAGCTCAGGTGTCATCCTCGTCACTAGCTGAAGAGTGCGACGTTAGTATTCACTCACTCACGTACTCGTGGCTGGCGTATCATGAAATCAAGCCTAGTTTCGAAGCAGACCCACCGTGTAGAGGTGGCTGATCCATGTTAAATATGTCAAGGTTCAACCGTCTTCCCTTTGATGGAGTATGGAAGTTAGGAGAGGGGTGCCAACTCAGATGTCGTCCCCATCACTTGACAGCGGTTTAAAATTACGTGATCAATAGCTCCTTGCACTGCTTTATGGGGTTTGGCATAAATATAACTCTGGATCACTCGACTCCTGCTTAACCCGGCATTTAGGGTATGTCATACCGAATGCCTAACTTTTTTTCCCAAGACTTCATCTAAAACTATTTTTAATAAATAATAGTTTCTCCTGTAGCTGACTTTAAGGACATATCCTTTGAGGGACCTAAGCTTAAAGACGAATTCTAAATATATATTTTTGGATACGTCCTCTTCGGGTATGTCATACCCTGCGCGTGAATCGCTCTTACAGTTCTAAATGCATGAGAATGCTTTAAAATCTTTCTTATGCTATGGCACATTATTGTATTTATGATGAAGAAGTGTGATATTCACGTAATTTTATAGAAACAGTATTTAATATAGTGCAACAGTATTTTCGGATGAAGAAAGTCTCTTTGCTGGGGATGAAGAGAAATCGAATGACGAAAAGTAGAGTAGCAAGTTCGATTCCTCTACTGAAATCTATCCAGATTATTTAAGGTATCCGACTACTTGCGACAACTATTTTGAAGGAATAGAGATATGGAGATTTTTTGTGATTTTTAGATTTGCTTATCACATTTTAAGAAAAATATGCTACAATTAAGAAGAGGAAAAGAAATTATTATTTATAAAATGGGAAAAAATGCTTAAAAATTTACAAAAAATAATATAAACGGGGTCCATTCTGTAACCAAAAGTTTATTAACAAATTTTCAATTTTGAAAATCTGATGTGTTGCTATGTCATTCATTTTTAATATGACCTTCATGTTAAGAGAGATTTTAATTTTTATAAGAACTAGAGCACTTTTATTTATTTTAAGCAATTTCATGTAATAACAGTGATTATATTAACTTAAGGGACTGTAAATTTTGTAATAAAACAATTATTGATAAATCTTCTGAAGGTTAAGGGGACACGGTACGATTCAATTGACGAAAATCGGTCAAAAAATCAGAAAAAAAATTTTTTTGCCTAAATTATTCCTTATACATTTTTCTATTATCGCACAAAATTTCAGAGCTCTAAATTAAAAAAAATCCAAAGTTATATGATAACTAATATGCTCGTCAAAATGTACATTTTGACATCATTTTGCTCTAGCAGACGCACTTTTCATTGTCTAGCCAATTTAATTAATTCTATCACAGTTAAGCAGTTTTAAAATAAAGTGCAGAGATTGTAATCCATTCAAATTGTTTGTTTACATTTGCTGAGCTATACTGCGTTCTTTATTCTGCTAATTTTAATTTCATATTTTTGAAATATTTAGTTTCGGTTTACCAAAAAAAGTCTTTTCCAAGACTAATTATTTTATCGTTATCAGTTTAACAGTTTTTTTATATATTTAAACGTATTCTAATACAGCATTTTAATAGTTAAACATGCCTCGCACGAAGAGGAAAAACAAATCAAGTAAATTGAGTATTCAAAAGCGATGGTGCACTGAAACAAAAACTGAAAGCAATATGGACATTTCAGAACACAATTCAAATGTTGCTCAACACTCAAGTGGTGATAGAATTTTAAAAAATGAAAGAATTTCTATGCAAGAGAAATGTGTACTAGAACAAGAAAATGTTGCTGATACCTATGATGGACCAAGTTATATAATTGTTGACAAAAATGCCTTGTGTGATATTTTCAAGTATACTCTTTGTGGTATCTGCAACCAGTCAACTTTAAAACTTGAATTTGGACATAAATATGGGTTTTCGTATCAATTGAAACTGGTATGCAAAACATGTTCTGAGCAAAAAATGGAATGCTTTACATCTCCAAGACTTGAAAAAAAAATCAAATACATCTACACCTTTCGATGTGAATGTTCGTGCTGTTCAAGCATTTCTTGCAATCAGTGGGGACCATGCATCGGTTCAAAAATTTTGCATGTTTCTCAATATGCCTTTGATGTCGAGTAAAACTTTTAATGAAATTAAATGTGTGTGTGTGCTACATTAACTCAGTGTACTCTCTTGCTTCCCAAACTGAGTTGAACTATGTACATAACAGTGTTCAAAATGCATACAGAAAATTGAATCAAAATGGGTCAAATACAGTTACTGATATTGCTGTTTCTTTTGATGGGACATGGTTGACCCGAGGACACACATCCAAATCGGTGTTGGCTGTGTAGTCGGCACTTTAACAGGATATGTTATTGACATGAAATTATGAGCAAGTTCTGTCCAACATGTATAAGTGCGAAAAATGAATTAGGCGAAACTACAGCTGAATACGATGTTTGGTATTCTGGCCACAAAAATTCCTGCCAGATTAACCACGTTGGGACATCAGAAGCAATGGAAATGAAAGCTGCAGCTAAAATTTGGTCTCGATCAGAAGCATGTGGTTTCCGTTACACAGCATTGTTATCTGATGGTGATGCTAAAACTCATAAATTCTTAAATAGCCTAAAAATATATGGACCAGATGTTGAAATTTTGAAAGAAGAGTGTATTAATCACGTTAGTAAAAGGTTAGGCACCAGCTTACGCAATCTTGTGAAAGATTGGATACTATTAAAGGTATCACTTTAGGAGGAAAATCTTATGGCAGCCTAAAAGAAACAACGATGAAAAAACTAACGCAGTATTATCAGAAAGCTATTCTGGAAAATAAAGGAGATATTCAGGGCATGAAAAAATCTATATATGCCACGCTTTATCACAATATCTCGACAGATAAAAATCCAATGCACATGAAATGTCCTCCTGGCAAAGATTCGTGGTGTTTTTATCGAAGAGCCTTAGCTAAAGGTGAAAAACCTGCACCACATAAATTTAATATTGGAACACCAATAAATCCAGATTACTTGACAAAAATTGTTTCAATATATCAAAGGTTAGCTTCTGATAGTCTTTTGAAAGGATGTGCCAGATGTCTGACTCAGAACAGCAACGAGAGTCTGCATAGCGTGATTTGGAGTAAGTGCTCTAAAGAAACTTCAGCGAAGTCACGACGTGTAAATATATCTGTTTCTGAGGCAGTATAAGAATATAACTTTGGTACTTTGAAAGCCTTAAAAGAAATACAAAAGGCAGCTAATTTGGATCTTGGTGAAGAAGCAGTAAAAATTGCTGCCACACGTGATTACAGACGTAAAAAAGAAAGAAATCGCCAAAATAATCTTGCTTTTCGCATAGCTCGTCGAAAAGTAAAACTAGCCAATATGCGAAAAGAAAAATATTCAAAGAAAAAAGAAGGGATTACATATAGTCCTGGGTTATTTTAAACATAAATAGTAAAAAAAAATATGAAGATATAAACTAGAATTATTTTAAAATCATCGTAAAATGGGTTCGTATGTTATTTATCGCAATTTTTTAAAAATGTAAGGTACTGAAAATTTTAAATTTTAAACATAAAAAATTGTAATTTTCATATAATAACTTTATAAAACTTTTATCATGTGCATGTAGTATATACAGTAATTTTTTAGTAATTTTATTGCACTTATATATATCTTTTTACAGTAAATAAAAACTTTAAATTGATTTATCTCAGAACAAAAAAAAACGTTTGTTTTCTTTCATTTAAAATGCTAAGACTTTTTTTCTATTGCATGAAATGTTTTGAATTTTTTTTTACAGATTGCTATTAATATATATAACAAAAGTTGGTATGCATTTTTGAATCAAAGCAATACATATGTTTTTAAAAATATTTGAACTTAGAATTTACATGTTTTGTAAAGATTTTTTCATAATAATTCATAAAAAATTTTTTTAGGAATTTGAATCATGTTATCCCCAAACCCATACCAACTTTTGTTGTACATGGTTTGACAAATATGTAAATCAAGTTTCCTGTGTGTACGTCAATTATTGTACAAGGAGTAGCGTTTTAAAATTACCTCAAAAAGTTTTTAATTTTTTTTAAAAAATTAAATGGATAGCTTTTTGTGATATTTTGAGCAAATATTCTGTCTTACGTATTGCATATACATAGGTTACAAGGAAAAAAATTGTGAAAACCATAAAATCAAAGATTTTTGTTTAAATCGTACCGCGTCCCCTTAAAATACTTCTACTATACAGAATACTATACATATACAGGACATACATAAATAATGCAGTTAATTATTTTCAACAATTGCTTTCCCCGTTTGAGTTTTTTCAAAAAAAAAATACATATGGAGTAAATTTTTTTTATAGTATGACACCTTGCTTAAAGTAATGGCATCTGCTTTTTCTAAAATATTTGTAGTTTTTGTTCCAGTGAACGGAAAATAATAAACTTGGCATTTTTATGAAGTTATTAAGATGGCTTAGATAATAAAATCATAAAAAAAATTGTCAATTTTTGGCAAAATAACAATTTTAGGGTAGTCGAATACCTTATCTGAGGGAGAAATTATCGTCCCAGAGAGATAAATGACCACATCATATTCAATGGCTACAAAACGTAATTCTTAGCCTATGACATTTTTGTGTTGTTGAACGTTGTGGCAATAAATGCACAAATTATTTTGTTAAGTACTTAGAAACCACTTATACTAAACATCGAATCAGATGCTGATTTCTAAAGTGTTTTGGATTTCGATTTACAGAAGAATGTAAAGAATGTAGAAACCAGCAAGGAATGCTTCTATGAAATAAAATTTTTAAAAAATTAAGATTCACATCGCACTCACTCTCAATGAAGACTAAAGGTATGTATAAACAATGTACTGAATACCCTAATGAAAAAAACCAGAAAAACTAAATTACGAGTGAAAATTGTAATAAGTATATTGTATTTCCTACTTTTCAACCTTTTTTACCTTTGTATGCAAATTTCACGGTAAAAATAGAAAATAAAAACCCTTGGGTATGAGATACCCTGCTCGTGAAATTCTGTTCGTTTTTTTTTCGCGCGAGAAATGGACGGTTTAAGCACATGTGGGTCTTTGTAAGAATGACACATAGTGTGTAATTGGCTGACAGAATTAATATATTAGTACCCAATCAAATATTTAACTATTCTAAGATGAAATTTTGAGCCGTATTATTATGCAAGGAACTCAACATCTTAGCTCCCCAATTTGAATAGAACGAGGCTTCTTTCACTTACCAAAATAATTAGTAATTCTAAAGGGCACCCCCTGTTTTAAATGTTGGGCACGTAAGGCAGAA
Source organism: Trichonephila clavata (assembly GCA_019973975.1). Classification (NCBI taxonomy): domain Eukaryota; kingdom Metazoa; phylum Arthropoda; class Arachnida; order Araneae; family Nephilidae; genus Trichonephila; species Trichonephila clavata. The sequence goes on from BMAO01036097.1 coordinate 9,279, forward strand.
ATTTGGCGGCAATTCAATCAAAGGGCGGGGCGGCTATTAGAGCAGCCCCGGTCATAAGTGAAATGAACTGAAATGTTGTGTAAATTCTTCAACGTTTCACTAGAAATACGAGTGACAGGAAACGTGGGATATCAACGGATTTGCATAAATATCTAGGGGCACTTCATTCTTTTAGGATATTGAAAGTTGGTGTCGGGTTTCTTTCGAAAGTTGATGCCAGTACATAATTGTGAATACTTTAATTTCACTAAGCCTAATTCGAGGAATAATCGGCACGAGGCGACTGGATATAAGATGCATAGTAGTAAAGGCAAAATTGATGCCTCGTACAAGCATTTTTCTTATTATGTCAGGATCTTTCAAACTGTGGGGCGCGCCTCCCTAAGGGGGCGTGATAACTCTACAAAGAGGGCGCGAGCATATTGAAAAGACGAAAACAAAATATTATTTAAAAAAGTTATTAATTTACTGAAAGTAAACAAAAAAAATACACTGTGACATAAAGAAAATAAAACACACATTTACACTGATATAATACACTTATAAATGTATGAGTGCTGCACAATGTATTTTACAATTAGTTTAACAATACTAAGTTAAAAACAAGTTTAATAATTACAAGTGAACCCATGGGCTAGTCACGTATAAAATTATATGTGAAAACTAATTCTTATCTTGATAATATGGACGGTTTATAATTAATCCCTTAAATGCCGATTAAAAGTAACGTGATTCGCTCCCTAATGCCACTGTTTTTCACGTTGGCGTGCGTATGTGATGTATAGGTGAGGGGAAGCAATAAACAAATTTTTCTCTGAAATAAGTAACTCCTTCGCAAACACTGTCAACGTCCTTTCATTGCTTCATTTTTGGAGTAATGTTATGGATAGCAGTGCACAGAAAAGATCGTACTTCGGAAATACGTATATATACATCTGGGGCTATTAAGACTTCGGCTGAAAGAGACGTTTATATACGCCGGTGGTTCTTAAGAGGTTAAATTTGTATTGTAGCTTTAGAGCGTTAAAGTATAGTTGTAACGCACGGTATAGTTCCAAGACCAAAATGTAGGTGCCGCCATTACAATATGGGCTTGGACCGGAAGTGTGACTGTACGAAACACTGTAGTATCGTCAGAGAGAGTTTGGATCTGGACAAGCGTGCGTTCCCTGTTTCGATGTCCAATCCTGGACTATGTAAACTTTACTTATTTTCACTTATTTTCTCTAAATGTTTGTCTTGTAATTGTCTAAGTGTCTGTTCTTTGTAACTGTGCTATCTTATATCATTAAATATATTAATTTACCCCGAGATTCTATTAATTACTTTTGGTTACCCCAAGTAATGACGTAAGCGGCAGTTACATAGTATTATTGAATGCATTACATTGTTATTGTATGGAGGGGGTTGCGCTGAAAATTATGATTGAATATTGGGTCGCAAATGTGGAAACTTTGAGAAGTACTGTATTATGCTCCCGCTTATAAGTAAAATGTGCCCATCTTGCATCTAAAGTAATACTAATGGTCTTGTGTAAGATTTGTTTGTTGAAAAAAAACACTTTAGAGTAATTCTTTTGCATATTCTAGAACAATAACATCAAATTCTAAGTACTTATATCAGGTTTTTAATGTTCATATACTGTATTTAAGTAATTTTAATACATAACAGATTTTAATTTTTTTTCTCACGCTGTTGCTGTATTTGATCTAATTGTATTACGTAGGGGTAGGCAACCTTGTAATTGTGGAGCATCAAACCAATCTACCAGTACATTATGTAATTTTTTTTTGTCTTGTTAGTCCGCAAAAATTTCTGTATCGTTATATTCACAGTAAAAACTTATTGCAGATGTTTATTATTGTAAAACGATCATATGCTACAAATAAAATGCACGTAGAAGTACCCTAAGCGTGTGTAAACTTTGCGCAATGCTTATGAAGTGACACAAACGTGTTTCACAAAAAATGGGTCTCCATCCCTAAAAGTTTTGGAGCCCTTGATCTACAGACCTGAATAAATTCGCCTTATGAGTATGTGACGGTATCTAAATAAACCAGTAAAACCAACCCCTCCGGACAGGGGTTATCACTTTTGTCTAGTGGTATGTTTCATGCTTACGAATCCATAAGTCACAGGTTCTAATCTCCAACATCGGGGATCGTGGCTGAAAATAAAAACACAAAACCTTCTGATGTGACGTGGCGCCATCTACCCGCAAAAAGAGCAGTCAAAAGTCGTCAGACTCGCTTGACGCAACAATAGCAACTCACACGCTCGCCATAGCAACAAATATCTTGTTCGTTCGCCTATCCACCAACTCACTGGTGGGGGAGTACTGTGGTGGTATCTAAATAAGCCTGTAACAGCCTCCAGACAGAAATGATCACTTTTTTCTAGTGGTATGTTACGTGCTTACGAATCCATAGCTCGCAGGTACTACCCCGACAAGTATTTTTAACTTGTAGCAATGACAAAGTGTAGTGTGCTCGTTAACAAGTATTCATTATGATTCATTCAGGAGGGATCACTTTTGTCTAGTGGTATGTTACGTACTTACGGATCAGGAGGTATCGAGTTCTAATCCAGAACAAGCAACACACACACACACACGTCGAGGAGCTAACTCTCTGCTAAAAACTTTTGGAAACAATGGATGTCTTAGAGGCAATGAGAATCATCGGACAAACTAGGGGAATAAATTTTCACAAAAAACATTAAATGGCGTCTGGAAAAAACTGCTTTATTTTTTTTTATTGTTGCATCATTGAAACTGAGTCGAATCAGTGACAGAGCCTTATGAAATTGTTGATTTGATTGAAGAAACTTTCGATCTTGCCAGGCAATCAAATTAAAAAGTGAATATCGACGACATTCAAGAACTGGTGGATTCCCGCAATCAGGAGCTGGCAATTGATGAGCTCATAGAAATGCATGAGCAAGACCAAGACAGTGAAGAACTCGAGTCTTTAGACCCAGTTCAATCAGAAGATCGAATAACGATTGGTAATTGACAGAAGGCCTCAGTTTTATTAAAAAGTGCTACAATTCGAAGATATAAGCTCCAAAGAAGAGAGCGTATATATATTTTTTACAAAACAAATAATAAAAAATTATTAACATCCTACGAAGAAATTTTGAGCGAGAAAAATTCTTTGAGCCGGTAGAATACTTTATTAGATTTTATGAAACCTTCTACATCAAAATAACTTCGATTTGCAATTTTGTATATTTGTTGCATCTAAGATTTTATTAACGTTTTTTTTCTTTCTTAAATTACTACAATATTTCGCCTCCCTCCCAAACTAAAAACGATTTATATGCGAAATTATACTCCGACTTACGTCGTTATCACTAAATCCTATCTAACACGGAAGTTCGGGGTAGTAAAGTACTGCAAAACCCATTTATGTTTAAATTTTTAAATTTATATAGAGAATCTCTTCTCTATATATATAAAGGAGAAAAGCGACTCACTGACTGACTGACTGACTAATCACGATATCTCCAGAACTATTCAACTTAGAGACTTGAAATTTGGTAGACATGTTCCTTTCATTGAGTAGAGATCAGCTAAGAACGGATTTTGCGAAATTCAAAACGCAAGGGGCGTTACGGGGGGGGGGTTGAGGGGCGTTATAAGTAATTGTTTCCATTTTTAAACTATTCAATGTACAATCTTGAAATTGGGTAAGCAGATTCCTTTCATAGAGTAGAGATCCGCTACAAAATGAGTTTGGTGAAAATCGACCTCAAGTGGCGTTACGGGGACTTAAGGGGCGTTATAGATAATTATTTCAATTTTTAAACTATTAGGCGCACAGTTCTAAAGTTATATAAGTTCTTGTCATAGCAACCTTTCTTACCTTAATTGCAAAAAAAAAGTTCACCTCAATGCTCCTTAGACAGCGTTTCTCAAACTGCGGGGCGCTCCTCCCTATTGAAGCGTGCTAACTCTGAGGGGGGCGCGAGCATATTGAAAAGTCGAAAACAAAAGATTATTTAAAAATCATTAATTTATTAAAAGTAAACAAACAAAATACATTCTGATAAAATAAAAAAAAATTAAATTAACAATTACACTGATATATATATAATACACTTATAAATGTATCAGTTCTGCACAATGTATTTTATAATTGATTTAACAATTCTAAGTTAAAAACAAGTTTAATAATTACCGGTGACCCCATGGGCTTGTCATATACAAAATTATTTACAATTATTAAAGCTTATCTTAATAATTTGAAATGTTTATAATTAATCCCTTAACCGCTGATTAAAAGGTACGTGATTCATTTGGAGGGGAGGAATAAATAAGGAAATCTTGTGATATAAGTAAATCCTTCGCAAACACTGTCAAGGTACTTTTGTTGCATTCCAAAGCCTTCGGAATAATTTTATGGATAGCAATGTACAGAAAAGATCGTACTTCGGAAAGACGTATATATACGTCTGTGCATTTAACGTACCAGTTGAACGAGACGTATATATACGTCTGGGGCACTTAACAGGTTAAAGTCGTATTGTAAGTTTAGCATCAAAGTATAGAGTTATGGAATTCAATGCATTGTGTTAATTCTATGGAGGGGGCGATGAAAATTATGATTGAATATTGGGTCGCAAATATTGAAAGTTTGGGAAACACTGTCCTAAGACCTTTTACGGGAGCTTCACTCTTCTATTTCTCATCCCCAGCCTCGTTTTATAGTTTCATATCTTGAGTAAGCATATCTCCTATAATCGCAACACGCGAAATAATCAATGTCCTTATAAATTTCGCGAGATCACCTGTGCCATTGTCTTTCCCCTTAATTGCTGACTCCGTTTTATTATGCACAAGCCCCGTGTGTTGACATTCTGGCTGCCGACTAATGAATCAACTGCAGGCGTTGCAGTTTTTATTACTTTTATTTCATTTTATATTTCCCCCTTTGTTAAAACTCTCCTTCCACCGTCATTATCCCTTTTATGATGATGCTTTCTCGTAGAATGAGAAAACAATTCTTCTAAATCAGCGTAGTAATGGATTTATTAGTGTAGTCGAGCTGAGATCAATTTCTTCCCCGGTTTTATGCGATTTGTGCCCGTGTGAGACTAGAAATGGCTTCATTTTGGGAGAACTATTTGTATTATATATTTGGAATGAGATTGACATCACTTGGACATAATTTATTGCATTATTCTTTATATTGGTGGTTATTATTTTGTTCCTCGAAGTCAAGAGGATAGTTATTCCCGTCTTAACCACTTGCTTGATTATTCCCAGTTATTTCGGGTTCGCATATATTGCGGTTAATTATAATCCCGAGAAAACTCGGGTGAAGCAGAATTTGTCAGTACGATTAGTTTTATGACGGTTTTACTCGGCCTGTAGGAAATGAAAGGAGATATTCAGCTTTGATTGGCAGTTTAAACAATTTTTATAACTTTTTATTATAGCCAGGTTTGGCTGATATTCGTTAGTCAAAAGGAAGACTGATGTGTGGAATATTCCGATTGAATAGAAAAGATTTACCTTAAGATCTAAAAACAAAGAAATTAAAAACAAGTCATATAAAAATAAATTAAGTTAATTTCCTACATAGATCAACAAAAAAAACTTATTTTAGTTACTTTTTATTAAAATAGTTATAAGTAATATGTATATACATATGACAGAATCACAACATTAAGTGGCAATTAATTTTTATTAATTATCGTTAAAGTCTGGAGAATATTAATCATCATTAATTATTATTATTAATTATTATTTGGAGAATATTAATTATAACTAAAGTCTGGGGGCTGGAGAATATTTCCCTCCCCTCCAGTTCTATGCCTAAATTGTGAAGGTGATGATAGGTGGTGTCGCCATCTATCGTTAAGAAGTCCAACCTGTGTCTCACAGGCTCTGGCTACTTTCATTCCTTACCTTCGGGAAGGACACGACAACAACATCATTAAAATATCGTATTGTCATCCAAAACAATAGCGTATATAAAATTTCAGTTCAATTGAATGCTTTGTAAAAGTAAGAGGGAAAAAATCTTTTAAAGTTTAGACCCAAGTCGCTATAAGTGACTCCAGCGTGGCCGTATCTGTAATTCTTTAAAAAATTAATTTCAGTCAATTTTAATTAACTTTGATTAAATTATCGTATTTTTACTCAAAACAATAGTGTATAGAAAATTTTAGCTCAAATGTGAGAAAGAAACCTTTTCAAGTTTTGACACAAGTCTCCAAAATGGTCGCAAGTCACCAAAAATAAGGCCAACATGGCTGTATTTGTAATTCTTTGAATAATTAGTTTTATTCAATTAATTTTTATTAATTATATTAATATATCCAAAATAAGCGTGTATATAAAATTTCAGCTCAATTGAGGGCTTTAAAATGCATTTTTTTAACGACTGAAAATATGAACGAGATAAATAGAGAGTGTGAACTAATAGTAGGAATTGAGAAAGGAGAATTTATTGGGTATTAGAGAAGGAAAGTACCTGTAATGAAACGGGGGAAAAAAGGATCTCTCTCTTAGCCATATTTCCACAATACATAGAATTGAAATGCAGGATCAGACAAATAAATGAGGAGAGACCAAGTCCAGGCCTAAATGTGTAGTTGACTATAATGACAGAAAGGATAGTGTAGGGTAGTAGGAGACGTTTATGCAATCACCTAAGCAATTTAGAATGGAACTAATTGAAAAACTAATGTCAAAAAAATCGTCGTAACGAGTTTGCTGCCACATCTGGAAGACCCAGCATTAGTCCTTCACCACTCATGTTAACTTCAAGGCATTTTCCAGGTGTTATTCCTGCTGCTGAAAAAAAAAATCAAATACAAAGAGGCAATGTATTCTGTGCTCCCAAAAAATAGATTCTAGAGGTAAGCCAGTAAGAAAAGAGACAAGATACCAGTATACAGAATGTCGGGTATCATTTTGTGTTGTCCCTTGTTTCAGAAACAATCATACAAAGACTAATATTTAACTTTTTTCCCCCGTTTGCTCGAGATAACACGAGATAGTAAACTAATATTAACACTAAATGCTTTTACACCTATAAAAAATTAAAAATTCAACTTAAAATCTACATTTTTTTTTATTTCGTCCCATTGTATTTAATAATAAAGTAAAAAAAAAAGTTATGATATTTTGCTGTTTCTTTCAAAAAAATTTGTAAGGGAATTGGTTAAGCGAGGTAAATTGAATAAAATATCACTCGATCAAAGCTCCAGTACCTTCAATGATAACTACTTTCTTTTCCCTAATGACGTATAAACTTTTGCTGGGAAAGATACTTCATTTATACAGGTTATATCAGTGGCGTAACGGAGAACATTTGAACCACCCTACAAAGTCGGATTTTAGGCCCCCAAGTTTGATCTCACAAAGGGTAAGTTCTTGGCGGCAGTCAGCCTTTGGCAGCAGTCAGCCGCGATGCGGGGGTTGCGGGAATGCACGTTACGCCACTGGGTTTTATTTTGTTTTCCATGATAAGGTATTAACGTTTTGCTCATGTTCCATTACATTTATATATATATTCATGCATAACAATTTGTATTTTTTTCATGTTCAAGAATCACTCATTTATTTACATATTCGTGCACAACAATCTACATTTTATTCGTGTTCGAGAATCACATTTATTTACGTATTCATGTACAAGAATATGATTTATATATTCATGCACAGCAACTTACATTTCATTCGCGTTCAAGAATCAAATTTATTTACGTTTCACACACAAACATCTGGTTTTTTTTTGTTAATGTTCAAGAATCAAATTTCCTTTAAGCATTTACACTGAACAATTTAGATTTTGTTCAAATTCAAGAGTCACATTTAATTTAAGCATGTACACTCAACTATTTACATTTTGTTCATGTTTAAGAATCACGTTTAAGTATCCATGCAAAGTTTACTTGCTCAAAAACCGCATTTATAGATGTAGTCATTCATAACAATATGTATTTAGTTCAAGAATCATATTTACTTCCTCATTCATGCAGACAATCTACCTTTTGTTTAAGAATCATATTGAGACTTACGCAATCATAAAGAGCAATCTACCTTTTAATCAAGAATCATATTTACTTACGCATTCATGTACAACAATCTACATTTTGTTCATCTTCCAGTATCATAATTTTTTGCGCATTCATACACAATAATTTACATTTTATTCAATTTGTCGACAAGAATTTCTGGTTCCTTTCCAAGAACAATCAACGTGTCTGGCCTTAGACTTGCGACTGATCATGATTATTACCAGTCAAGATGGAAAGATAGATTCAGATTGCTGCCCATGATTGCTCAGATGTAAACGTAGCGTACCCATGACTGGAGATAACCCCAATTTTCGCTGTTTAAACTGTATTTCTTTCTGTGTTATTTACTGTGCTCTAAGTGACTAGTTTTTTTTTATCATTCATGATTGTATTGAACTGCTTGTCTATTTATGACTGTGCCGCGACTCTTTCTCCTGCTAATCACAAAGAACAAAAATAAAAGCTCTTAACTATTGACCCAAATAGGGATTCCTTTACGTCCTAGTCGTCTAAGGTATACATGTGGAGAGGCCTTCCGATCCGAAGGGGGCCAAATCCCTCTGCTTTCAAACGCTGCTTCCTAGAAACACCATGGATGATCTGCCATAGGTGTCGTCGTAGCAATAACCCAAAAATTGAATATTAGATGGCATCAGTCTAATGCCACTGATTGATTTTGAATTTATATTGAGAGTCTTAAGGCATTCACAATAAATCATGACTAGTGATCCAAACAGTATGGGCACGTACATCAACTTTACCCGCTGTCTCAACACGGGACTGCGTAACAGAAGTACGTTCCATTGACACTCAAAAACTATTGGGAATGTGTATCAATTTCAGCAATGGCTGGTGAGCAACTTTCTTTGTATATCGCTCAGAAAGCCCATAAACAATTTTCTTCTCTAGAAAGGTGGTGTGCAGTGACCTCTTTGCTGTTTGCTAAGAAGAGGAACAAAAGTGCTAAGCGACTGTCTCAAATAGAGATACCTTTTCGTCTCAGTCTTCTAACCCGAGCAAGGCTTAGCTGTGTACAGGTAGGTTGATAGCTCAAATCAAATGTTCAAGCCAAGATCAACAGCATATCGCCAAAGCTGAAAGGTCGGAGACAGGTGTAGGATAAAACACTTTTTTGAATTTGTGTACAAGAATGATATGAGCATTTATGCTCAATATTTTACATTTGTTCCAATACAGTCGTGTCTTTTGGAACATTGCTATAAAACATCAATTCCTAAATTTCGCTTTATATATTTCTTGTAAGATCCAAAACCCTTCTCTTGAACAACATAGCTCTCCTTAATCACTTGCGCTGGAAAAATGTGCCACGCACATCGTAAAGCTTTTGTCATATAATCGCCCACGACGTGGTAGGTACATCATCATGCAATTGTTACAGAAACAGAAACGATCGTTCTTGCACACACGTCAGTGAATATTTTGCAGCACAAGTGGTTAAATGTAATGCTTCTTGTCCATGACCCCATGTTCACAAGTGTCTTTTCCCCATGAAATATCCTCCAAAGTTACAGTCTCTAGCAGCGTAGTCTACACAAGGCCGTTTATAACATCCACGGTGCTCTAGGTCTATCAAATTTTTTTTATTATGTCCAACCACTTTTTTCAGAGCAGCCCCTTCCTTCAGTCCTTACCATGCGAGTTTTGATTCAGAAGGGAATTTCCCTTAACTTTCTTACTCTTTCCTCTTTCTTTGTTTTTGCTGTTTGAAAAGTTGTTCCATTATTCACCTCCTACACTGCGAGAAACGATTTTCAAAACTGAGAGCAAACAGCTCACTTTTGAGTACTTCACATTCTCAAAATAGCTCCGATGCACGCTTACTCAAATTTGAGAATCGCATATTCTCATATCGAGACACAAGTACATTCTCATTTTTGAACCTGTTACGGGATCAAATTTTTGAGAATGAAAGATCGATATGAGTATATAATGCACTTATATTTGAATCTGTTAATGTATCAAATATGAGTTAAAACAATAAAATGAGTATGTATAGCATTTATTTTCGGTACTGTTGTATCTAATATGAATTTTTAACAGAAAAATATTTATTAACCCAAATCTTAAGGGATTTAAAAATGTGATACCTGAGTTGTAAATTTCACTTTCTACATCTTGCGTATTATTTTATTTTCATTTCATGAAATTTTACACTTAACTTCGAAATCAAAATTCATTTTACATTTATTGTGTGTAACAAAAAGGTACTCGCATATTATCGCGAAAGTGCCTAAGTTAAAGATAACTCGCCAAATTTTGGCAGTAACGATTTCGCATGTGTCCTACGCGCTGAATTAGCAACCATGTACTTCGTTTTATATAATGTCGCCAATACGGTGGCGACAATACGCAAGTATCAAAAAATTATTACTTTTCGGAAAAAAAAATGCAACCATTATTTGATCACAAACTGCGTGTCTTCGAACTTATACCGCAAATATAAATCTTTGAAAATTGCAAAAATAAATTCGATGTAATAGTTAAACAAATGTGTATGCATTTTGAACTAGTTCCAGAAGCAATTTAATTCATTATTTATTTTATGTTCCTCTAGAAGCATTATATTGTTTCCTTAAAATCATATACAAGCAGAAAATTAACTTTTATTTAAAAAAAATCAGCCTTCAATAATAAGTTATTAGAAATATCTAGGAAACATTATGATAAATAACAGATTTTTCTAAGTAAAAATTTCAAAACAATGCCAGAAAGAAATAGCTTTTTTACATATTATGTAACCTGAAGAAAAAAACCTTTTGACTAAACTAACACTCATTGGGCCCAGGTGTGTAAGTACTCTTTATATCAATTGTTTTGTTTAAATAGAAACATCTATCCACATGGAAATAAAGAAAATGCATTGCTATATTACAAATTAAGCTCGTTTTTTGTTAAATTAACTGATTTTACACTTTCTTATCACCAAAGAAAACAAATTTAATAGTTTTTAAGTTAATGTTTTTTTAAATTAAAATACTTAAAAATTTTAGCCTTAGAAGAATGTAAAAACAACTAAAACAGTACATTTTGCATTAACAAAACATTTAGTTTTTAAGTGCTTTTAGAGAAGTTTTCAGCACCCATTCAGAAGAAAAAATAACATCATAAGGACCAATAGAATCATAATTTAGCAATTTTACTTGCTGTACAGAATTTTATTTTCAATACCTTTTTTCAATTATTCACTGTTAACAAGAAAAATAAAACAAACCAAAATCATATTGTTGAAATATTTATTCTGGAAATTGTACACATGCATATATACACTACAAAAATTAACAAGAATATAAGTGAGATTTTTGAAACATGTTTTCTTCAATAACTTATTTATATATATATATTGATTTTTTTTTATAAACAGTATCTAATCTATATTATAGTCAACTCCATCCTTATTTGTACAGAACAGCTGTTTTAATATAATATTCGTCGAATTATCATTTTAAATATAGGTTCTAGTGTATAAAGTACATAAAACAGCTTTTTTATTTTTTATCAAATCATGTCTTTGAGTTATGAAATGTGAGTGAAAATGCCTTTCAAACAGTGTTGTTTCAAATAAATTACATGTTAGGATATGTGAGTCATCTAAATTATTTACTGAAGAATTTATAAATAGCTGGTTCTGAGAGGAATTTTGAAATTTTCCTCATTAGAGTAAAATTTTTACAAATGTTGTTCATAATTATATAGTTTTCTAAATGGCTATCTACAAAATTTAGCATAACACTACATGTTTTATGCTACGCCCATATGAGTATTTAGAACATGACAATAAAGTCTACAATGTGAAACCAATGGTCTTTGGCAGAAAGTGCAAAATGTATGAAATTCATAGATTAATTTTTATCCACAAAAACATATACATATAAAAAAAGAGAAAAATTCTGAACTATGTGCAAAATTTAAAATAATTATGAGTGGAAGTATTAAAAATGAAGATTAATGCTAACAAGCAGAAATGAAATTAATGCAAATTAAAAATAAAGCATTCATAATTTAGAAACAAGGTAAAAGGTTTAAAAAATACAATTTTATAAATATTACACATGAAGGATAAAAACAACAGTTCAAAAAATATCACACATTGGAACAATATATATATACAGGAACTAATTTGTTATCAGTACACTACACATTAAATATCTTTTAGAAGTGGTTTTGAAATCGCTGTAAATAAAATTTTGCCATCCGATAGTTTTCAATCAATGATGACAGTCTCCCACTACAAACTCAAAATGAAATAATTTAAAAGAATGGCTTATTCCTGGCAAGAAAGGAATTACATTAAAAAGCAAAAATGTAAGTAATTTTTTATAGAAAACAAATTAGAAAAATATGAGTGCCAGGATTTAAAGAATAGAACACAAGGTATTTAGAAATGCCAAGAAAAGAAGCAGAAAGAAATAAAGAAATTGAACCCGGAAAAATATAACTGCGTATAAAAGCGTGGGGTACTCAATATTGTTATAATTTCTTACTAGTTCTATTCCAAAATGCAAGTTAGTGTAAAAATATAGTACAAAGGCCCCCACGCTTTTACCACAATGACATTAATTTTCTCGTTAATCATTTTATTCTTATATTGAGATTTTAGTTCGATAAAAGCGTGTTTTTTAAAACTATATTTTAAATTTTTGGGTCTTCATGTGTGTCAGACTACTGATTTCAGCACTTAGGTATTATCACAACAAATGCCAAATCTAATAATAACTTGCCTAGTTGGCAACCCCGATTGGTACTTGTGTCTTATTGCAACCTATTGGTGACATTATATGAAATTAAGCCCTTGGTTGCCAATTGAGCATGTACCACACATAGGAAATCAGGGTGGCCAACTCAGCGAGTTATTTAGAATTGGCGATAATATGCAAGTACCCTCCAATTTCCTGTGAGTTGTATGTGCTGAATTGGCAAACAGGTGTTTCATTTCATATATGTCGCCAGTTGGTTGCGATAATACATAAGTACCAAGATTTCTTATGTTTTTCCCACTTGTGTACAACATACCTGCAAATAGGAGTTTTTGTACCCAAGCTGTTATAATTTTTGGTACTTACATATTATTGCAACCATATTGTCGAAATTATGTGTAATAAACACATGGTTGTCAATCTGGCGCATACGACTCATACAAATTCAGGGTCACCAACTTAACAAGTTATCTTGAACATTGTCATTGTTGTGGTAATATGCATCGTAAAATCTGGTGTATGGTGCACACTTTTAACACAAAAAATAAGATTGAATTTTACGTGTGCATGTTACATGCCAGGTATAAAAATGAAAGTTTTAAAAAAACGTAGCATAGGAAAAAAATTAATTTCTACATAGATTGAAATGTTGTTCATTTAAAAGAAATGGCGTTCCTTATGAACTTAAAAGGTTGCACTTCTAGATGTATACTATGTTTTACTAAAGCTTAGAATAAATGACTTTCAAACTTTAAGAGCATGGCTCACATATATCTCAGGTTTCTTCATGAAAAATGGGGTGCACATTATACAGCAAATAAACATAGAAATTAAAAATTGCTACTTGAAAGTATAAGTGCGTGTTATACGATGGTATGCATGATATGCCAGATTTTACGGTAAGAATATAATTTTTCTCTACCTTTCTTTAATGAGAAAAGTATAAAATATTTTTATATTGGGTTAAATACGAAGAATCTGATATATATACTTCATTTATTTTCATCCAAATAAACAAAACACTATAGTAACAATAAAGGTATTCTTGAAATAGCCATTTTAAAGTTCAATATGAAAATAAAACTAAAATTATTCCATTGTTGCAAAGGAATACTTAAATTATTATTTGCCTATAAGCAAGAGCCCAAAAAATCAAACAATATGACTTATTATGAATCAAGTATATTTCATAAAGATATGTGACTACCCAAAATTCGCAGTTTGGGTGAAAATTTTCAAAATTACTTTTGTGTTTTTATTTTATAGCAATACATTTC
>BMAO01036098.1:0-29542 GCA_019973975.1 Trichonephila clavata
GGATATTTGGCAGGGGAGACGTCATGAACAGGGAAAAAATTTCTAACTCCTATTCCAACCAAACTCAATTTTCTTATGTAAATCCGACGCTGATCACGAATACATGTAGCGCTTTTCAAAATTTCAATTAGATCAAAAGTTATTGCAATAAAAAGTTTTCACATTTTTTGGATATTTGGCAGGGGAGACGTCATGAACAGGGAAAAATTTCTAACTCCTATTCCAACCAAACTCAATTTTCTTATGTAAAGTCCGACGCTGATCACGAATACATGTAGCTCTTTTCAAAATTTCAATTAGATCAAAAGTTATTGCAATAAAAATTTTCACATTTTTTGGATATTTGGCAGGGGAGACGTCATGAACAGGGAAAAATTTCTAACTCCTATTCCAACAAACTCAATTTTCTTATGTAAAGTCCGACGCTGATCACGAATACATGTAGCGCTTTTCAAAATTTCAATTAGATCAAAAGTTATTGCAATAAAAATTTTCACATTTTTTGGATATTTGGCAGGGGAGACGTCATGAACAGGGAAAAAATTTCTAACTCCTATTCCAACCAAACTCAATTTTCTTATGTAAAGTCCGACGCTGATCACGAATACATGTAGCTCTTTTCAAAATTTCAATTAGATCAAAAGTTATTGCAATAAAAAGTTTTCACATTTTTTGGATATTTGGCAGGGGAGACGTCATGAACAGGGAAAAAATTTCTAACTCCTATTCAACCAAACTCAATTTTCTTATGTAAAGTCCGACGCTGATCACGAATACATGTAGCGCTTTTCAAAATTTCAATTAGATCAAAAGTTATTGCAATAAAAATTTTCACATTTTTGGATATTTGGCAGGGGAGACGTCATGAACAGGGAAAAAATTTCTAACTCCTATTCCAACCAAACTCAATTTTCTTATGTAAATCCGACGCTGATCACGAATACATGTAGCGCTTTTCAAAATTTCAATTAGATCAAAAGTTATTGCAATAAAAAGTTTTCACATTTTTTGGATATTTGGCAGGGGAGACGTCATGAACAGGGAAAAAATTTCTAACTCCTATTCCAACCAAACTCAATTTTCTTATGTAAAGTCCGACGCTGATCACGAATACATGTAGCGCTTTTCAAAATTTCAATTAGATCAAAAGTTATTGCAATAAAAATTTTCACATTTTTTGGATATTTGGCAGGGGAGACGTCATGAACAGGGAAAAAATTTCTAACTCCTATTCCAACCAAACTCAATTTTCTTATGTAAATCCGACGCTGATCACGAATACATGTAGCGCTTTTCAAAATTTCAATTAGATCAAAAGTTATTGCAATAAAAATTTTCACATTTTTTGGATATTTGGCAGGGGAGACGTCATGAACAGGGAAAAAATTTCTAACTCCTATTCCAACCAAACTCAATTTTCTTATGTAAATCCGACGCTGATCACGAATACATGTAGCGCTTTTCAAAATTTCAATTAGATCAAAAGTTATTGCAATAAAAATTTTCACATTTTTTGGATATTTGGCAGGGGAGACGTCATGAACAGGGAAAAATTTCTAACTCCTATTCCAACCAAACTCAATTTTCTTATGTAAATCCGACGCTGATCACGAATACATGTAGCGCTTTTCAAAATTTCAATTAGATCAAAAGTTATTGCAATAAAAATTTTCACATTTTTTGGATATTTGGCAGGGGAGACGTCATGAACAGGGAAAAATTTCTAACTCCTATTCCAACCAAACTCAATTTTCTTATGTAAATCCGACGCTGATCACGAATACATGTAGCGCTTTTCAAAATTTCAATTAGATCAAAAGTTATTGCAATAAAAATTTTCACATTTTTTGGATATTTGGCAGGGGAGACGTCATGAACAGGGAAAAAATTTCTAACTCCTATTCCAACCAAACTCAATTTTCTTATGTAAATCCGACGCTGATCACGAATACATGTAGCGCTTTTCAAAATTTCAATTAGATCAAAAGTTATTGCAATAAAAATTTTCACATTTTTTGGATATTTGGCAGGGGAGACGTCATGAACAGGGAAAAAATTTCTAACTCCTATTCCAACCAAACTCAATTTTCTTATGTAAATCCGACGCTGATCACGAATACATGTAGCGCTTTTCAAAATTTCAATTAGATCAAAAGTTATTGCAATAAAAATTTTCACATTTTTTGGATATTTGGCAGGGGAGACGTCATGAACAGGGAAAAAATTTCTAACTCCTATTCCAACCAAACTCAATTTTCTTATGTAAAGTCCGACGCTGATCACGAATACATGTAGCGCTTTTCAAAATTTCAATTAGATCAAAAGTTATTGCAATAAAAATTTTCACATTTTTTGGATATTTGGCAGGGGAGACGTCATGAACAGGGAAAAAATTTCTAACTCCTATTCCAACCAAACTCAATTTTCTTATGTAAATCCGACGCTGATCACGAATACATGTAGCGCTTTTCAAAATTTCAATTAGATCAAAAGTTATTGCAATAAAAATTTTCACATTTTTTGGATATTTGGCAGGGGAGACGTCATGAACAGGGAAAAAATTTCTAACTCCTATTCCAACCAAACTCAATTTTCTTATGTAAATCCGACGCTGATCACGAATACATGTAGCGCTTTTCAAAATTTCAATTAGATCAAAAGTTATTGCAATAAAAATTTTCACATTTTTTGGATATTTGGCAGGGGAGACGTCATGAACAGGGAAAAAATTTCTAACTCCTATTCCAACCAAACTCAATTTTCTTATGTAAATCCGACGCTGATCACGAATACATGTAGCGCTTTTCAAAATTTCAATTAGATCAAAAGTTATTGCAATAAAAAGTTTTCACATTTTTTGGATATTTGGCAGGGGAGACGTCATGAACAGGGAAAAAATTTCTAACTCCTATTCCAACCAAACTCAATTTTCTTATGTAAAATCCGACGCTGATCACGAATACATGTAGCTCTTTTCAAAATTTCAATTAGATCAAAAGTTATTGCAATAAAAATTTTCACATTTTTTGGATATTTGGCAGGGGAGACGTCATGAACAGGGAAAAAATTTCTAACTCCTATTCCAACCAAACTCAATTTTCTTATGTAAAATCCGACGCTGATCACGAATACATGTAGCGCTTTTCAAAATTTCAATTAGATCAAAAGTTATTGCAATAAAAATTTTCACATTTTTTGGATATTTGGCAGGGGAGACGTCATGAACAGGGAAAAAATTTCTAACTCCTATTCCAACCAAACTCAATTTTCTTATGTAAAATCCGACGCTGATCACGAATACATGTAGCGCTTTTCAAAATTTCAATTAGATCAAAAGTTATTGCAATAAAAATTTTCACATTTTTTGGATATTTGGCAGGGGAGACGTCATGAACAGGGAAAAAATTTCTAACTCCTATTCCAACCAAACTCAATTTTCTTATGTAAATCCGACGCTGATCACGAATACATGTAGCGCTTTTCAAAATTTCAATTAGATCAAAAGTTATTGCAATAAAAAGTTTTCACATTTTTTGGATATTTGGCAGGGGAGACGTCATGAACAGGGAAAAAATTTCTAACTCCTATTCCAACCAAACTCAATTTTCTTATGTAAAATCCGACGCTGATCACGAATACATGTAGCGCTTTTCAAAATTTCAATTAGATCAAAAGTTATTGCAATAAAAATTTTCACATTTTTTGGATATTTGGCAGGGGAGACGTCATGAACAGGGAAAAAATTTCTAACTCCTATTCCAACCAAACTCAATTTTCTTATGTAAAATCCGACGCTGATCACGAATACATGTAGCGCTTTTCAAAATTTCAATTAGATCAAAAGTTATTGCAATAAAAATTTTCACATTTTTTGGATATTTGGCAGGGGAGACGTCATGAACAGGGAAAAAATTTCTAACTCCTATTCCAACCAAACTCAATTTTCTTATGTAAATCCGACGCTGATCACGAATACATGTAGCGCTTTTCAAAATTTCAATTAGATCAAAAGTTATTGCAATAAAAATTTTCACATTTTTTGGATATTTGGCAGGGGAGACGTCATGAACAGGGAAAAAATTTCTAACTCCTATTCCAACCAAACTCAATTTTCTTATGTAAAATCCGACGCTGATCACGAATACATGTAGCGCTTTTCAAAATTTCAATTAGATCAAAAGTTATTGCAATAAAAATTTTCACATTTTTTGGATATTTGGCAGGGGAGACGTCATGAACAGGGAAAAAATTTCTAACTCCTATTCCAACCAAACTCAATTTTCTTATGTAAAATCCGACGCTGATCACGAATACATGTAGCGCTTTTCAAAATTTCAATTAGATCAAAAGTTATTGCAATAAAAATTTTCACATTTTTTGGATATTTGGCAGGGGAGACGTCATGAACAGGGAAAAAATTTCTAACTCCTATTCCAACCAAACTCAATTTTCTTATGTAAAATCCGACGCTGATCACGAATACATGTAGCGCTTTTCAAAATTTCAATTAGATCAAAAGTTATTGCAATAAAAATTTTCACATTTTTTGGATATTTGGCAGGGGAGACGTCATGAACAGGGAAAAAATTTCTAACTCCTATTCCAACCAAACTCAATTTTCTTATGTAAAATCCGACGCTGATCACGAATACATGTAGCGCTTTTCAAAATTTCAATTAGATCAAAAGTTATTGCAATAAAAATTTTCACATTTTTTGGATATTTGGCAGGGGAGACGTCATGAACAGGGAAAAAATTTCTAACTCCTATTCCAACCAAACTCAATTTTCTTATGTAAAATCCGACGCTGATCACGAATACATGTAGCGCTTTTCAAAATTTCAATTAGATCAAAAGTTATTGCAATAAAAATTTTCACATTTTTTGGATATTTGGCAGGGGAGACGTCATGAACAGGGAAAAAATTTCTAACTCCTATTCCAACCAAACTCAATTTTCTTATGTAAAATCCGACGCTGATCACGAATACATGTAGCGCTTTTCAAAATTTCAATTAGATCAAAAGTTATTGCAATAAAAATTTTCACATTTTTTGGATATTTGGCAGGGGAGACGTCATGAACAGGGAAAAAATTTCTAACTCCTATTCCAACCAAACTCAATTTTCTTATGTAAAATCCGACGCTGATCACGAATACATGTAGCGCTTTTCAAAATTTCAATTAGATCAAAAGTTATTGCAATAAAAATTTTCACATTTTTTGGATATTTGGCAGGGGAGACGTCATGAACAGGGAAAA
The DNA here is from genome assembly GCA_019973975.1 of Trichonephila clavata. Lineage (NCBI taxonomy): Eukaryota > Metazoa > Arthropoda > Arachnida > Araneae > Nephilidae > Trichonephila > Trichonephila clavata. The sequence goes on from BMAO01036098.1 coordinate 5,262, forward strand.
AATTTCTAACTCCTATTCCAACCAAACTCAATTTTCTTATGTAAATCCGACGCTGATCACGAATACATGTAGCGCTTTTCAAAATTTCAATTAGATCAAAAGTTATTGCAATAAAAATTTTCACATTTTTTGGATATTTGGCAGGGGAGACGTCATGAACAGGGAAAAAATTTCTAACTCCTATTCCAACCAAACTCAATTTTCTTATGTAAAATCCGACGCTGATCACGAATACATGTAGCGCTTTTCAAAATTTCAATTAGATCAAAAGTTATTGCAATAAAAATTTTCACATTTTTTGGATATTTGGCAGGGGAGACGTCATGAACAGGGAAAAAATTTCTAACTCCTATTCCAACCAAACTCAATTTTCTTATGTAAATCCGACGCTGATCACGAATACATGTAGCGCTTTTCAAAATTTCAATTAGATCAAAAGTTATTGCAATAAAAATTTTCACATTTTTTGGATATTTGGCAGGGGAGACGTCATGAACAGGGAAAAAATTTCTAACTCCTATTCCAACCAAACTCAATTTTCTTATGTAAAATCCGACGCTGATCACGAATACATGTAGCGCTTTTCAAAATTTCAATTAGATCAAAAGTTATTGCAATAAAAATTTTCACATTTTTTGGATATTTGGCAGGGGAGACGTCATGAACAGGGAAAAAATTTCTAACTCCTATTCCAACCAAACTCAATTTTCTTATGTAAAATCCGACGCTGATCACGAATACATGTAGCGCTTTTCAAAATTTCAATTAGATCAAAAGTTATTGCAATAAAAATTTTCACATTTTTTGGATATTTGGCAGGGGAGACGTCATGAACAGGGAAAAAATTTCTAACTCCTATTCCAACCAAACTCAATTTTCTTATGTAAAATCCGACGCTGATCACGAATACATGTAGCGCTTTTCAAAATTTCAATTAGATCAAAAGTTATTGCAATAAAAATTTTCACATTTTTTGGATATTTGGCAGGGGAGACGTCATGAACAGGGAAAAAATTTCTAACTCCTATTCCAACCAAACTCAATTTTCTTATGTAAAATCCGACGCTGATCACGAATACATGTAGCGCTTTTCAAAATTTCAATTAGATCAAAAGTTATTGCAATAAAAATTTTCACATTTTTTGGATATTTGGCAGGGGAGACGTCATGAACAGGGAAAAAATTTCTAACTCCTATTCCAACCAAACTCAATTTTCTTATGTAAAATCCGACGCTGATCACGAATACATGTAGCGCTTTTCAAAATTTCAATTAGATCAAAAGTTATTGCAATAAAAATTTTCACATTTTTTGGATATTTGGCAGGGGAGACGTCATGAACAGGGAAAAAATTTCTAACTCCTATTCCAACCAAACTCAATTTTCTTATGTAAAATCCGACGCTGATCACGAATACATGTAGCGCTTTTCAAAATTTCAATTAGATCAAAAGTTATTGCAATAAAAATTTTCACATTTTTTGGATATTTGGCAGGGGAGACGTCATGAACAGGGAAAAAATTTCTAACTCCTATTCCAACCAAACTCAATTTTCTTATGTAAAATCCGACGCTGATCACGAATACATGTAGCGCTTTTCAAAATTTCAATTAGATCAAAAGTTATTGCAATAAAAATTTTCACATTTTTTGGATATTTGGCAGGGGAGACGTCATGAACAGGGAAAAAATTTCTAACTCCTATTCCAACCAAACTCAATTTTCTTATGTAAAATCCGACGCTGATCACGAATACATGTAGCGCTTTTCAAAATTTCAATTAGATCAAAAGTTATTGCAATAAAAATTTTCACATTTTTTGGATATTTGGCAGGGGAGACGTCATGAACAGGGAAAAAATTTCTAACTCCTATTCCAACCAAACTCAATTTTCTTATGTAAAATCCGACGCTGATCACGAATACATGTAGCGCTTTTCAAAATTTCAATTAGATCAAAAGTTATTGCAATAAAAATTTTCACATTTTTTGGATATTTGGCAGGGGAGACGTCATGAACAGGGAAAAAATTTCTAACTCCTATTCCAACCAAACTCAATTTTCTTATGTAAAATCCGACGCTGATCACGAATACATGTAGCGCTTTTCAAAATTTCAATTAGATCAAAAGTTATTGCAATAAAAATTTTCACATTTTTTGGATATTTGGCAGGGGAGACGTCATGAACAGGGAAAAAATTTCTAACTCCTATTCCAACCAAACTCAATTTTCTTATGTAAAATCCGACGCTGATCACGAATACATGTAGCGCTTTTCAAAATTTCAATTAGATCAAAAGTTATTGCAATAAAAATTTTCACATTTTTTGGATATTTGGCAGGGGAGACGTCATGAACAGGGAAAAAATTTCTAACTCCTATTCCAACCAAACTCAATTTTCTTATGTAAAATCCGACGCTGATCACGAATACATGTAGCGCTTTTCAAAATTTCAATTAGATCAAAAGTTATTGCAATAAAAATTTTCACATTTTTTGGATATTTGGCAGGGGAGACGTCATGAACAGGGAAAAAATTTCTAACTCCTATTCCAACCAAACTCAATTTTCTTATGTAAAATCCGACGCTGATCACGAATACATGTAGCGCTTTTCAAAATTTCAATTAGATCAAAAGTTATTGCAATAAAAATTTTCACATTTTTTGGATATTTGGCAGGGGAGACGTCATGAACAGGGAAAAAATTTCTAACTCCTATTCCAACCAAACTCAATTTTCTTATGTAAAATCCGACGCTGATCACGAATACATGTAGCGCTTTTCAAAATTTCAATTAGATCAAAAGTTATTGCAATAAAAATTTTCACATTTTTTGGATATTTGGCAGGGGAGACGTCATGAACAGGGAAAAAATTTCTAACTCCTATTCCAACCAAACTCAATTTTCTTATGTAAAATCCGACGCTGATCACGAATACATGTAGCGCTTTTCAAAATTTCAATTAGATCAAAAGTTATTGCAATAAAAATTTTCACATTTTTTGGATATTTGGCAGGGGAGACGTCATGAACAGGGAAAAAATTTCTAACTCCTATTCCAACCAAACTCAATTTTCTTATGTAAAATCCGACGCTGATCACGAATACATGTAGCGCTTTTCAAAATTTCAATTAGATCAAAAGTTATTGCAATAAAAATTTTCACATTTTTTGGATATTTGGCAGGGGAGACGTCATGAACAGGGAAAAAATTTCTAACTCCTATTCCAACCAAACTCAATTTTCTTATGTAAAATCCGACGCTGATCACGAATACATGTAGCGCTTTTCAAAATTTCAATTAGATCAAAAGTTATTGCAATAAAAATTTTCACATTTTTTGGATATTTGGCAGGGGAGACGTCATGAACAGGGAAAAAATTTCTAACTCCTATTCCAACCAAACTCAATTTTCTTATGTAAAATCCGACGCTGATCACGAATACATGTAGCGCTTTTCAAAATTTCAATTAGATCAAAAGTTATTGCAATAAAAATTTTCACATTTTTTGGATATTTGGCAGGGGAGACGTCATGAACAGGGAAAAAATTTCTAACTCCTATTCCAACCAAACTCAATTTTCTTATGTAAAATCCGACGCTGATCACGAATACATGTAGCGCTTTTCAAAATTTCAATTAGATCAAAAGTTATTGCAATAAAAATTTTCACATTTTTTGGATATTTGGCAGGGGAGACGTCATGAACAGGGAAAAAATTTCTAACTCCTATTCCAACCAAACTCAATTTTCTTATGTAAAATCCGACGCTGATCACGAATACATGTAGCGCTTTTCAAAATTTCAATTAGATCAAAAGTTATTGCAATAAAAATTTTCACATTTTTTGGATATTTGGCAGGGGAGACGTCATGAACAGGGAAAAAATTTCTAACTCCTATTCCAACCAAACTCAATTTTCTTATGTAAAATCCGACGCTGATCACGAATACATGTAGCGCTTTTCAAAATTTCAATTAGATCAAAAGTTATTGCAATAAAAATTTTCACATTTTTTGGATATTTGGCAGGGGAGACGTCATGAACAGGGAAAAAATTTCTAACTCCTATTCCAACCAAACTCAATTTTCTTATGTAAAATCCGACGCTGATCACGAATACATGTAGCGCTTTTCAAAATTTCAATTAGATCAAAAGTTATTGCAATAAAAATTTTCACATTTTTTGGATATTTGGCAGGGGAGACGTCATGAACAGGGAAAAAATTTCTAACTCCTATTCCAACCAAACTCAATTTTCTTATGTAAAATCCGACGCTGATCACGAATACATGTAGCGCTTTTCAAAATTTCAATTAGATCAAAAGTTATTGCAATAAAAATTTTCACATTTTTTGGATATTTGGCAGGGGAGACGTCATGAACAGGGAAAAAATTTCTAACTCCTATTCCAACCAAACTCAATTTTCTTATGTAAAATCCGACGCTGATCACGAATACATGTAGCGCTTTTCAAAATTTCAATTAGATCAAAAGTTATTGCAATAAAAAATTTTCACATTTTTTGGATATTTGGCAGGGGAGACGTCATGAACAGGGAAAAAATTTCTAACTCCTATTCCAACCAAACTCAATTTTCTTATGTAAAATCCGACGCTGATCACGAATACATGTAGCGCTTTTCAAAATTTCAATTAGATCAAAAGTTATTGCAATAAAAATTTTCACATTTTTTGGATATTTGGCAGGGGAGACGTCATGAACAGGGAAAAAATTTCTAACTCCTATTCCAACCAAACTCAATTTTCTTATGTAAAATCCGACGCTGATCACGAATACATGTAGCGCTTTTCAAAATTTCAATTAGATCAAAAGTTATTGCAATAAAAATTTTCACATTTTTTGGATATTTGGCAGGGGAGACGTCATGAACAGGGAAAAAATTTCTAACTCCTATTCCAACCAAACTCAATTTTCTTATGTAAAATCCGACGCTGATCACGAATACATGTAGCGCTTTTCAAAATTTCAATTAGATCAAAAGTTATTGCAATAAAAATTTTCACATTTTTTGGATATTTGGCAGGGGAGACGTCATGAACAGGGAAAAAATTTCTAACTCCTATTCCAACCAAACTCAATTTTCTTATGTAAAATCCGACGCTGATCACGAATACATGTAGCGCTTTTCAAAATTTCAATTAGATCAAAAGTTATTGCAATAAAAATTTTCACATTTTTTGGATATTTGGCAGGGGAGACGTCATGAACAGGGAAAAAATTTCTAACTCCTATTCCAACCAAACTCAATTTTCTTATGTAAAATCCGACGCTGATCACGAATACATGTAGCGCTTTTCAAAATTTCAATTAGATCAAAAGTTATTGCAATAAAAAATTTTCACATTTTTTGGATATTTGGCAGGGGAGACGTCATGAACAGGGAAAAAATTTCTAACTCCTATTCCAACCAAACTCAATTTTCTTATGTAAAATCCGACGCTGATCACGAATACATGTAGCGCTTTTCAAAATTTCAATTAGATCAAAAGTTATTGCAATAAAAATTTTCACATTTTTTGGATATTTGGCAGGGGAGACGTCATGAACAGGGAAAAAATTTCTAACTCCTATTCCAACCAAACTCAATTTTCTTATGTAAAATCCGACGCTGATCACGAATACATGTAGCGCTTTTCAAAATTTCAATTAGATCAAAAGTTATTGCAATAAAAATTTTCACATTTTTTGGATATTTGGCAGGGGAGACGTCATGAACAGGGAAAAAATTTCTAACTCCTATTCCAACCAAACTCAATTTTCTTATGTAAAATCCGACGCTGATCACGAATACATGTAGCGCTTTTCAAAATTTCAATTAGATCAAAAGTTATTGCAATAAAAATTTTCACATTTTTTGGATATTTGGCAGGGGAGACGTCATGAACAGGGAAAAAATTTCTAACTCCTATTCCAACCAAACTCAATTTTCTTATGTAAAATCCGACGCTGATCACGAATACATGTAGCGCTTTTCAAAATTTCAATTAGATCAAAAGTTATTGCAATAAAAAATTTTCACATTTTTTGGATATTTGGCAGGGGAGACGTCATGAACAGGGAAAAATTTCTAACTCCTATTCCAACCAAACTCAATTTTCTTATGTAAAATCCGACGCTGATCACGAATACATGTAGCGCTTTTCAAAATTTCAATTAGATCAAAAGTTATTGCAATAAAAATTTTCACATTTTTTGGATATTTGGCAGGGGAGACGTCATGAACAGGGAAAAAATTTCTAACTCCTATTCCAACCAAACTCAATTTTCTTATGTAAAATCCGACGCTGATCACGAATACATGTAGCGCTTTTCAAAATTTCAATTAGATCAAAAGTTATTGCAATAAAAAATTTTCACATTTTTTGGATATTTGGCAGGGGAGACGTCATGAACAGGGAAAAAATTTCTAACTCCTATTCCAACCAAACTCAATTTTCTTATGTAAAATCCGACGCTGATCACGAATACATGTAGCGCTTTTCAAAATTTCAATTAGATCAAAAGTTATTGCAATAAAAATTTTCACATTTTTTGGATATTTGGCAGGGGAGACGTCATGAACAGGGAAAAAATTTCTAACTCCTATTCCAACCAAACTCAATTTTCTTATGTAAAATCCGACGCTGATCACGAATACATGTAGCGCTTTTCAAAATTTCAATTAGATCAAAAGTTATTGCAATAAAAATTTTCACATTTTTTGGATATTTGGCAGGGGAGACGTCATGAACAGGGAAAAAATTTCTAACTCCTATTCCAACCAAACTCAATTTTCTTATGTAAAATCCGACGCTGATCACGAATACATGTAGCGCTTTTCAAAATTTCAATTAGATCAAAAGTTATTGCAATAAAAAATTTTCACATTTTTTGGATATTTGGCAGGGGAGACGTCATGAACAGGGAAAAAATTTCTAACTCCTATTCCAACCAAACTCAATTTTCTTATGTAAAATCCGACGCTGATCACGAATACATGTAGCGCTTTTCAAAATTTCAATTAGATCAAAAGTTATTGCAATAAAAATTTTCACATTTTTTGGATATTTGGCAGGGGAGACGTCATGAACAGGGAAAAAATTTCTAACTCCTATTCCAACCAAACTCAATTTTCTTATGTAAAATCCGACGCTGATCACGAATACATGTAGCGCTTTTCAAAATTTCAATTAGATCAAAAGTTATTGCAATAAAAAATTTTCACATTTTTTGGATATTTGGCAGGGGAGACGTCATGAACAGGGAAAAAATTTCTAACTCCTATTCCAACCAAACTCAATTTTCTTATGTAAAATCCGACGCTGATCACGAATACATGTAGCGCTTTTCAAAATTTCAATTAGATCAAAAGTTATTGCAATAAAAAATTTTCACATTTTTTGGATATTTGGCAGGGGAGACGTCATGAACAGGGAAAAAATTTCTAACTCCTATTCCAACCAAACTCAATTTTCTTATGTAAAATCCGACGCTGATCACGAATACATGTAGCGCTTTTCAAAATTTCAATTAGATCAAAAGTTATTGCAATAAAAATTTTCACATTTTTTGGATATTTGGCAGGGGAGACGTCATGAACAGGGAAAAAATTTCTAACTCCTATTCCAACCAAACTCAATTTTCTTATGTAAAATCCGACGCTGATCACGAATACATGTAGCGCTTTTCAAAATTTCAATTAGATCAAAAGTTATTGCAATAAAAATTTTCACATTTTTTGGATATTTGGCAGGGGAGACGTCATGAACAGGGAAAAAATTTCTAACTCCTATTCCAACCAAACTCAATTTTCTTATGTAAAATCCGACGCTGATCACGAATACATGTAGCGCTTTTCAAAATTTCAATTAGATCAAAAGTTATTGCAATAAAAAATTTCACATTTTTTGGATATTTGGCAGGGGAGACGTCATGAACAGGGAAAAAATTTCTAACTCCTATTCCAACCAAACTCAATTTTCTTATGTAAAATCCGACGCTGATCACGAATACATGTAGCGCTTTTCAAAATTTCAATTAGATCAAAAGTTATTGCAATAAAAAATTTTCACATTTTTTGGATATTTGGCAGGGGAGACGTCATGAACAGGGAAAAAATTTCTAACTCCTATTCCAACCAAACTCAATTTTCTTATGTAAAATCCGACGCTGATCACGAATACATGTAGCGCTTTTCAAAATTTCAATTAGATCAAAAGTTATTGCAATAAAAATTTTCACATTTTTTGGATATTTGGCAGGGGAGACGTCATGAACAGGGAAAAAATTTCTAACTCCTATTCCAACCAAACTCAATTTTCTTATGTAAAATCCGACGCTGATCACGAATACATGTAGCGCTTTTCAAAATTTCAATTAGATCAAAAGTTATTGCAATAAAAATTTTCACATTTTTTGGATATTTGGCAGGGGAGACGTCATGAACAGGGAAAAAATTTCTAACTCCTATTCCAACCAAACTCAATTTTCTTATGTAAAATCCGACGCTGATCACGAATACATGTAGCGCTTTTCAAAATTTCAATTAGATCAAAAGTTATTGCAATAAAAATTTTCACATTTTTTGGATATTTGGCAGGGGAGACGTCATGAACAGGGAAAAAATTTCTAACTCCTATTCCAACCAAACTCAATTTTCTTATGTAAAATCCGACGCTGATCACGAATACATGTAGCGCTTTTCAAAATTTCAATTAGATCAAAAGTTATTGCAATAAAAATTTTCACATTTTTTGGATATTTGGCAGGGGAGACGTCATGAACAGGGAAAAAATTTCTAACTCCTATTCCAACCAAACTCAATTTTCTTATGTAAAATCCGACGCTGATCACGAATACATGTAGCGCTTTTCAAAATTTCAATTAGATCAAAAGTTATTGCAATAAAAATTTAACATTTTTTGGATATTTGGCAGGGGAGACGTCATGAACAGGGAAAAAATTTCTAACTCCTATTCCAACCAAACTCAATTTTCTTATGTAAAATCCGACGCTGATCACGAATACATGTAGCGCTTTTCAAAATTTCAATTAGATCAAAAGTTATTGCAATAAAAATTTTCACATTTTTTGGATATTTGGCAGGGGAGACGTCATGAACAGGGAAAAAATTTCTAACTCCTATTCCAACCAAACTCAATTTTCTTATGTAAAATCCGACGCTGATCACGAATACATGTAGCGCTTTTCAAAATTTCAATTAGATCAAAAGTTATTGCAATAAAAATTTTCACATTTTTTGGATATTTGGCAGGGGAGACGTCATGAACAGGGAAAAAATTTCTAACTCCTATTCCAACCAAACTCAATTTTCTTATGTAAAATCCGACGCTGATCACGAATACATGTAGCGCTTTTCAAAATTTCAATTAGATCAAAAGTTATTGCAATAAAAATTTTCACATTTTTTGGATATTTGGCAGGGGAGACGTCATGAACAGGGAAAAAATTTCTAACTCCTATTCCAACCAAACTCAATTTTCTTATGTAAAATCCGACGCTGATCACGAATACATGTAGCGCTTTTCAAAATTTCAATTAGATCAAAAGTTATTGCAATAAAAATTTTCACATTTTTTGGATATTTGGCAGGGGAGACGTCATGAACAGGGAAAAAATTTCTAACTCCTATTCCAACCAAACTCAATTTTCTTATGTAAAATCCGACGCTGATCACGAATACATGTAGCGCTTTTCAAAATTTCAATTAGATCAAAAGTTATTGCAATAAAAATTTTCACATTTTTTGGATATTTGGCAGGGGAGACGTCATGAACAGGGAAAAAATTTCTAACTCCTATTCCAACCAAACTCAATTTTCTTATGTAAAATCCGACGCTGATCACGAATACATGTAGCGCTTTTCAAAATTTCAATTAGATCAAAAGTTATTGCAATAAAAAATTTTCACATTTTTTGGATATTTGGCAGGGGAGACGTCATGAACAGGGAAAAAATTTCTAACTCCTATTCCAACCAAACTCAATTTTCTTATGTAAAATCCGACGCTGATCACGAATACATGTAGCGCTTTTCAAAATTTCAATTAGATCAAAAGTTATTGCAATAAAAAATTTCACATTTTTTGGATATTTGGCAGGGGAGACGTCATGAACAGGGAAAAAATTTCTAACTCCTATTCCAACCAAACTCAATTTTCTTATGTAAAATCCGACGCTGATCACGAATACATGTAGCGCTTTTCAAAATTTCAATTAGATCAAAAGTTATTGCAATAAAAAATTTTCACATTTTTTGGATATTTGGCAGGGGAGACGTCATGAACAGGGAAAAAATTTCTAACTCCTATTCCAACCAAACTCAATTTTCTTATGTAAAATCCGACGCTGATCACGAATACATGTAGCGCTTTTCAAAATTTCAATTAGATCAAAAGTTATTGCAATAAAAAATTTCACATTTTTTGGATATTTGGCAGGGGAGACGTCATGAACAGGGAAAAAATTTCTAACTCCTATTCCAACCAAACTCAATTTTCTTATGTAAAATCCGACGCTGATCACGAATACATGTAGCGCTTTTCAAAATTTCAATTAGATCAAAAGTTATTGCAATAAAAATTTTCACATTTTTTGGATATTTGGCAGGGGAGACGTCATGAACAGGGAAAAAATTTCTAACTCCTATTCCAACCAAACTCAATTTTCTTATGTAAAATCCGACGCTGATCACGAATACATGTAGCGCTTTTCAAAATTTCAATTAGATCAAAAGTTATTGCAATAAAAAATTTTCACATTTTTTGGATATTTGGCAGGGGAGACGTCATGAACAGGGAAAAAATTTCTAACTCCTATTCCAACCAAACTCAATTTTCTTATGTAAAATCCGACGCTGATCACGAATACATGTAGCGCTTTTCAAAATTTCAATTAGATCAAAAGTTATTGCAATAAAAATTTTCACATTTTTTGGATATTTGGCAGGGGAGACGTCATGAACAGGGAAAAAATTTCTAACTCCTATTCCAACCAAACTCAATTTTCTTATGTAAAATCCGACGCTGATCACGAATACATGTAGCGCTTTTCAAAATTTCAATTAGATCAAAAGTTATTGCAATAAAAAATTTTCACATTTTTTGGATATTTGGCAGGGGAGACGTCATGAACAGGGAAAAAATTTCTAACTCCTATTCCAACCAAACTCAATTTTCTTATGTAAAATCCGACGCTGATCACGAATACATGTAGCGCTTTTCAAAATTTCAATTAGATCAAAAGTTATTGCAATAAAAATTTTCACATTTTTTGGATATTTGGCAGGGGAGACGTCATGAACAGGGAAAAAATTTCTAACTCCTATTCCAACCAAACTCAATTTTCTTATGTAAAATCCGACGCTGATCACGAATACATGTAGCGCTTTTCAAAATTTCAATTAGATCAAAAGTTATTGCAATAAAAAATTTTCACATTTTTTGGATATTTGGCAGGGGAGACGTCATGAACAGGGAAAAAATTTCTAACTCCTATTCCAACCAAACTCAATTTTCTTATGTAAAATCCGACGCTGATCACGAATACATGTAGCGCTTTTCAAAATTTCAATTAGATCAAAAGTTATTGCAATAAAAAATTTTCACATTTTTTGGATATTTGGCAGGGGAGACGTCATGAACAGGGAAAAATTTCTAACTCCTATTCCAACCAAACTCAATTTTCTTATGTAAAATCCGACGCTGATCACGAATACATGTAGCGCTTTTCAAAATTTCAATTAGATCAAAAGTTATTGCAATAAAAAATTTTCACATTTTTTGGATATTTGGCAGGGGAGACGTCATGAACAGGGAAAAAATTTCTAACTCCTATTCCAACCAAACTCAATTTTCTTATGTAAAATCCGACGCTGATCACGAATACATGTAGCGCTTTTCAAAATTTCAATTAGATCAAAAGTTATTGCAATAAAAATTTTCACATTTTTTGGATATTTGGCAGGGGAGACGTCATGAACAGGGAAAAAATTTCTAACTCCTATTCCAACCAAACTCAATTTTCTTATGTAAAATCCGACGCTGATCACGAATACATGTAGCGCTTTTCAAAATTTCAATTAGATCAAAAGTTATTGCAATAAAAAATTTTCACATTTTTTGGATATTTGGCAGGGGAGACGTCATGAACAGGGAAAAAATTTCTAACTCCTATTCCAACCAAACTCAATTTTCTTATGTAAAATCCGACGCTGATCACGAATACATGTAGCGCTTTTCAAAATTTCAATTAGATCAAAAGTTATTGCAATAAAAAATTTTCACATTTTTTGGATATTTGGCAGGGGAGACGTCATGAACAGGGAAAAAATTTCTAACTCCTATTCCAACCAAACTCAATTTTCTTATGTAAAATCCGACGCTGATCACGAATACATGTAGCGCTTTTCAAAATTTCAATTAGATCAAAAGTTATTGCAATAAAAAATTTTCACATTTTTTGGATATTTGGCAGGGGAGACGTCATGAACAGGGAAAAAATTTCTAACTCCTATTCCAACCAAACTCAATTTTCTTATGTAAAATCCGACGCTGATCACGAATACATGTAGCGCTTTTCAAAATTTCAATTAGATCAAAAGTTATTGCAATAAAAAATTTCACATTTTTTGGATATTTGGCAGGGAGACGTCATGAACAGGGAAAAAATTTCTAACTCCTATTCCAACCAAACTCAATTTTCTTATGTAAAATCCGACGCTGATCACGAATACATGTAGCGCTTTTCAAAATTTCAATTAGATCAAAAGTTATTGCAATAAAAATTTCACATTTTTTGGATATTTGGCAGGGGAGACGTCATGAACAGGGAAAAATTTCTAACTCCTATTCCAACCAAACTCAATTTTCTTATGTAAAATCCGACGCTGATCACGAATACATGTAGCGCTTTTCAAAATTTCAATTAGATCAAAAGTTATTGCAATAAAAAATTTTCACATTTTTTGGATATTTGGCAGGGGAGACGTCATGAACAGGGAAAAAATTTCTAACTCCTATTCCAACCAAACTCAATTTTCTTATGTAAAATCCGACGCTGATCACGAATACATGTAGCGCTTTTCAAAATTTCAATTAGATCAAAAGTTATTGCAATAAAAATTTTCACATTTTTTGGATATTTGGCAGGGGAGACGTCATGAACAGGGAAAAAATTTCTAACTCCTATTCCAACCAAACTCAATTTTCTTATGTAAAATCCGACGCTGATCACGAATACATGTAGCGCTTTTCAAAATTTCAATTAGATCAAAAGTTATTGCAATAAAAATTTTCACATTTTTTGGATATTTGGCAGGGGAGACGTCATGAACAGGGAAAAAATTTCTAACTCCTATTCCAACCAAACTCAATTTTCTTATGTAAAATCCGACGCTGATCACGAATACATGTAGCGCTTTTCAAAATTTCAATTAGATCAAAAGTTATTGCAATAAAAAATTTCACATTTTTTGGATATTTGGCAGGGGAGACGTCATGAACAGGGAAAAAATTTCTAACTCCTATTCCAACCAAACTCAATTTTCTTATGTAAAATCCGACGCTGATCACGAATACATGTAGCGCTTTTCAAAATTTCAATTAGATCAAAAGTTATTGCAATAAAAAATTTTCACATTTTTTGGATATTTGGCAGGGGAGACGTCATGAACAGGGAAAAAATTTCTAACTCCTATTCCAACCAAACTCAATTTTCTTATGTAAAATCCGACGCTGATCACGAATACATGTAGCGCTTTTCAAAATTTCAATTAGATCAAAAGTTATTGCAATAAAAAATTTCACATTTTTTGGATATTTGGCAGGGGAGACGTCATGAACAGGGAAAAAATTTCTAACTCCTATTCCAACCAAACTCAATTTTCTTATGTAAAATCCGACGCTGATCACGAATACATGTAGCGCTTTTCAAAATTTCAATTAGATCAAAAGTTATTGCAATAAAAAATTTTCACATTTTTTGGATATTTGGCAGGGGAGACGTCATGAACAGGGAAAAAATTTCTAACTCCTATTCCAACCAAACTCAATTTTCTTATGTAAAATCCGACGCTGATCACGAATACATGTAGCGCTTTTCAAAATTTCAATTAGATCAAAAGTTATTGCAATAAAAATTTTCACATTTTTTGGATATTTGGCAGGGGAGACGTCATGAACAGGGAAAAAATTTCTAACTCCTATTCCAACCAAACTCAATTTTCTTATGTAAAATCCGACGCTGATCACGAATACATGTAGCGCTTTTCAAAATTTCAATTAGATCAAAAGTTATTGCAATAAAAAATTTTCACATTTTTTGGATATTTGGCAGGGAGACGTCATGAACAGGGAAAAAATTTCTAACTCCTATTCCAACCAAACTCAATTTTCTTATGTAAAATCCGACGCTGATCACGAATACATGTAGCGCTTTTCAAAATTTCAATTAGATCAAAAGTTATTGCAATAAAAAATTTTCACATTTTTTGGATATTTGGCAGGGGAGACGTCATGAACAGGGAAAAATTTCTAACTCCTATTCCAACCAAACTCAATTTTCTTATGTAAAATCCGACGCTGATCACGAATACATGTAGCGCTTTTCAAAATTTCAATTAGATCAAAAGTTATTGCAATAAAAAATTTCACATTTTTTGGATATTTGGCAGGGGAGACGTCATGAACAGGGAAAAATTTCTAACTCCTATTCCAACCAAACTCAATTTTCTTATGTAAAATCCGACGCTGATCACGAATACATGTAGCGCTTTTCAAAATTTCAATTAGATCAAAAGTTATTGCAATAAAAAATTTCACATTTTTTGGATATTTGGCAGGGGAGACGTCATGAACAGGGAAAAAATTTCTAACTCCTATTCCAACCAAACTCAATTTTCTTATGTAAAATCCGACGCTGATCACGAATACATGTAGCGCTTTTCAAAATTTCAATTAGATCAAAAGTTATTGCAATAAAAATTTCACATTTTTTGGATATTTGGCAGGGGAGACGTCATGAACAGGGAAAAAATTTCTAACTCCTATTCCAACCAAACTCAATTTTCTTATGTAAAATCCGACGCTGATCACGAATACATGTAGCGCTTTTCAAAATTTCAATTAGATCAAAAGTTATTGCAATAAAAAATTTCACATTTTTTGGATATTTGGCAGGGAGACGTCATGAACAGGGAAAAAATTTCTAACTCCTATTCCAACCAAACTCAATTTTCTTATGTAAAATCCGACGCTGATCACGAATACATGTAGCGCTTTTCAAAATTTCAATTAGATCAAAAGTTATTGCAATAAAAAATTTCACATTTTTTGGATATTTGGCAGGGGAGACGTCATGAACAGGGAAAAAATTTCTAACTCCTATTCCAACCAAACTCAATTTTCTTATGTAAAATCCGACGCTGATCACGAATACATGTAGCGCTTTTCAAAATTTCAATTAGATCAAAAGTTATTGCAATAAAAAATTTCACATTTTTTGGATATTTGGCAGGGGAGACGTCATGAACAGGGAAAAATTTCTAACTCCTATTCCAACCAAACTCAATTTTCTTATGTAAAATCCGACGCTGATCACGAATACATGTAGCGCTTTTCAAAATTTCAATTAGATCAAAAGTTATTGCAATAAAAAATTTCACATTTTTTGGATATTTGGCAGGGGAGACGTCATGAACAGGGAAAAAATTTCTAACTCCTATTCCAACCAAACTCAATTTTCTTATGTAAAATCCGACGCTGATCACGAATACATGTAGCGCTTTTCAAAATTTCAATTAGATCAAAAGTTATTGCAATAAAAAATTTCACATTTTTTGGATATTTGGCAGGGGAGACGTCATGAACAGGGAAAAATTTCTAACTCCTATTCCAACCAAACTCAATTTTCTTATGTAAAATCCGACGCTGATCACGAATACATGTAGCGCTTTTCAAAATTTCAATTAGATCAAAAGTTATTGCAATAAAAAATTTCACATTTTTTGGATATTTGGCAGGGAGACGTCATGAACAGGGAAAAAATTTCTAACTCCTATTCCAACCAAACTCAATTTTCTTATGTAAAATCCGACGCTGATCACGAATACATGTAGCGCTTTTCAAAATTTCAATTAGATCAAAAGTTATTGCAATAAAAAATTTCACATTTTTTGGATATTTGGCAGGGGAGACGTCATGAACAGGGAAAAAATTTCTAACTCCTATTCCAACCAAACTCAATTTTCTTATGTAAAATCCGACGCTGATCACGAATACATGTAGCGCTTTTCAAAATTTCAATTAGATCAAAAGTTATTGCAATAAAAAATTTTCACATTTTTTGGATATTTGGCAGGGGAGACGTCATGAACAGGGAAAAATTTCTAACTCCTATTCCAACCAAACTCAATTTTCTTATGTAAAATCCGACGCTGATCACGAATACATGTAGCGCTTTTCAAAATTTCAATTAGATCAAAAGTTATTGCAATAAAAAATTTTCACATTTTTTGGATATTTGGCAGGGGAGACGTCATGAACAGGGAAAAAATTTCTAACTCCTATTCCAACCAAACTCAATTTTCTTATGTAAAATCCGACGCTGATCACGAATACATGTAGCGCTTTTCAAAATTTCAATTAGATCAAAAGTTATTGCAATAAAAAATTTCACATTTTTTGGATATTTGGCAGGGAGACGTCATGAACAGGGAAAAAATTTCTAACTCCTATTCCAACCAAACTCAATTTTCTTATGTAAAATCCGACGCTGATCACGAATACATGTAGCGCTTTTCAAAATTTCAATTAGATCAAAAGTTATTGCAATAAAAAATTTCACATTTTTTGGATATTTGGCAGGGGAGACGTCATGAACAGGGAAAAAATTTCTAACTCCTATTCCAACCAAACTCAATTTTCTTATGTAAAATCCGACGCTGATCACGAATACATGTAGCGCTTTTCAAAATTTCAATTAGATCAAAAGTTATTGCAATAAAAATTTTCACATTTTTTGGATATTTGGCAGGGGAGACGTCATGAACAGGGAAAAAATTTCTAACTCCTATTCCAACCAAACTCAATTTTCTTATGTAAAATCCGACGCTGATCACGAATACATGTAGCGCTTTTCAAAATTTCAATTAGATCAAAAGTTATTGCAATAAAAAATTTCACATTTTTTGGATATTTGGCAGGGGAGACGTCATGAACAGGGAAAAATTTCTAACTCCTATTCCAACCAAACTCAATTTTCTTATGTAAAATCCGACGCTGATCACGAATACATGTAGCGCTTTTCAAAATTTCAATTAGATCAAAAGTTATTGCAATAAAAATTTTCACATTTTTTGGATATTTGGCAGGGGAGACGTCATGAACAGGGAAAAAATTTCTAACTCCTATTCCAACCAAACTCAATTTTCTTATGTAAAATCCGACGCTGATCACGAATACATGTAGCGCTTTTCAAAATTTCAATTAGATCAAAAGTTATTGCAATAAAAAATTTTCACATTTTTTGGATATTTGGCAGGGAGACGTCATGAACAGGGAAAAAATTTCTAACTCCTATTCCAAACCAAACTCAATTTTCTTATGTAAAATCCGACGCTGATCACGAATACATGTAGCGCTTTTCAAAATTTCAATTAGATCAAAAGTTATTGCAATAAAAATTTTCACATTTTTTGGATATTTGGCAGGGGAGACGTCATGAACAGGGAAAAAATTTCTAACTCCTATTCCAACCAAACTCAATTTTCTTATGTAAAATCCGACGCTGATCACGAATACATGTAGCGCTTTTCAAAATTTCAATTAGATCAAAAGTTATTGCAATAAAAAATTTCACATTTTTTGGATATTTGGCAGGGGAGACGTCATGAACAGGGAAAAAATTTCTAACTCCTATTCCAACCAAACTCAATTTTCTTATGTAAAATCCGACGCTGATCACGAATACATGTAGCGCTTTTCAAAATTTCAATTAGATCAAAAGTTATTGCAATAAAAAATTTCACATTTTTTGGATATTTGGCAGGGGAGACGTCATGAACAGGGAAAAAATTTCTAACTCCTATTCCAACCAAACTCAATTTTCTTATGTAAAATCCGACGCTGATCACGAATACATGTAGCGCTTTTCAAAATTTCAATTAGATCAAAAGTTATTGCAATAAAAATTTTCACATTTTTTGGATATTTGGCAGGGGAGACGTCATGAACAGGGAAAAATTTCTAACTCCTATTCCAACCAAACTCAATTTTCTTATGTAAAATCCGACGCTGATCACGAATACATGTAGCGCTTTTCAAAATTTCAATTAGATCAAAAGTTATTGCAATAAAAAATTTCACATTTTTTGGATATTTGGCAGGGGAGACGTCATGAACAGGGAAAAATTTCTAACTCCTATTCCAACCAAACTCAATTTTCTTATGTAAAATCCGACGCTGATCACGAATACATGTAGCGCTTTTCAAAATTTCAATTAGATCAAAAGTTATTGCAATAAAAATTTTCACATTTTTTGGATATTTGGCAGGGGAGACGTCATGAACAGGGAAAAAATTTCTAACTCCTATTCCAACCAAACTCAATTTTCTTATGTAAAATCCGACGCTGATCACGAATACATGTAGCGCTTTTCAAAATTTCAATTAGATCAAAAGTTATTGCAATAAAAAATTTCACATTTTTTGGATATTTGGCAGGGGAGACGTCATGAACAGGGAAAAAATTTCTAACTCCTATTCCAACCAAACTCAATTTTCTTATGTAAAATCCGACGCTGATCACGAATACATGTAGCGCTTTTCAAAATTTCAATTAGATCAAAAGTTATTGCAATAAAAAATTTTCACATTTTTTGGATATTTGGCAGGGGAGACGTCATGAACAGGGAAAAATTTCTAACTCCTATTCCAACCAAACTCAATTTTCTTATGTAAAATCCGACGCTGATCACGAATACATGTAGCGCTTTTCAAAATTTCAATTAGATCAAAAGTTATTGCAATAAAAATTTTCACATTTTTTGGATATTTGGCAGGGGAGACGTCATGAACAGGGAAAAATTTCTAACTCCTATTCCAACCAAACTCAATTTTCTTATGTAAAATCCGACGCTGATCACGAATACATGTAGCGCTTTTCAAAATTTCAATTAGATCAAAAGTTATTGCAATAAAAAATTTCACATTTTTTGGATATTTGGCAGGGGAGACGTCATGAACAGGGAAAAAATTTCTAACTCCTATTCCAACCAAACTCAATTTTCTTATGTAAAATCCGACGCTGATCACGAATACATGTAGCGCTTTTCAAAATTTCAATTAGATCAAAAGTTATTGCAATAAAAAATTTTCACATTTTTTGGATATTTGGCAGGGGAGACGTCATGAACAGGGAAAAAATTTCTAACTCCTATTCCAAACCAAACTCAATTTTCTTATGTAAAATCGACGCTGATCACGAATACATGTAGCGCTTTTCAAAATTTCAATTAGATCAAAAGTTATTGCAATAAAAAATTTTCACATTTTTTGGATATTTGGCAGGGGAGACGTCATGAACAGGGAAAAAATTTCTAACTCCTATTCCAACCAAACTCAATTTTCTTATGTAAAATCCGACGCTGATCACGAATACATGTAGCGCTTTTCAAAATTTCAATTAGATCAAAAGTTATTGCAATAAAAAATTTCACATTTTTTGGATATTTGGCAGGGGAGACGTCATGAACAGGGAAAAATTTCTAACTCCTATTCCAACCAAACTCAATTTTCTTATGTAAAATCCGACGCTGATCACGAATACATGTAGCGCTTTTCAAAATTTCAATTAGATCAAAAGTTATTGCAATAAAAATTTTCACATTTTTTGGATATTTGGCAGGGGAGACGTCATGAACAGGGAAAAAATTTCTAACTCCTATTCCAACCAAACTCAATTTTCTTATGTAAAATCCGACGCTGATCACGAATACATGTAGCGCTTTTCAAAATTTCAATTAGATCAAAAGTTATTGCAATAAAAAATTTCACATTTTTTGGATATTTGGCAGGGGAGACGTCATGAACAGGGAAAAAATTTCTAACTCCTATTCCAACCAAACTCAATTTTCTTATGTAAAATCCGACGCTGATCACGAATACATGTAGCGCTTTTCAAAATTTCAATTAGATCAAAAGTTATTGCAATAAAAAAATTTCACATTTTTTGGATATTTGGCAGGGGAGACGTCATGAACAGGGAAAAAATTTCTAACTCCTATTCCAACCAAACTCAATTTTCTTATGTAAAATCCGACGCTGATCACGAATACATGTAGCGCTTTTCAAAATTTCAATTAGATCAAAAGTTATTGCAATAAAAATTTCACATTTTTTGGATATTTGGCAGGGGAGACGTCATGAACAGGGAAAAAATTTCTAACTCCTATTCCAACCAAACTCAATTTTCTTATGTAAAATCCGACGCTGATCACGAATACATGTAGCGCTTTTCAAAATTTCAATTAGATCAAAAGTTATTGCAATAAAAAATTTCACATTTTTTGGATATTTGGCAGGGGAGACGTCATGAACAGGGAAAAAATTTCTAACTCCTATTCCAACCAAACTCAATTTTCTTATGTAAAATCCGACGCTGATCACGAATACATGTAGCGCTTTTCAAAATTTCAATTAGATCAAAAGTTATTGCAATAAAAAATTTCACATTTTTTGGATATTTGGCAGGGAGACGTCATGAACAGGGAAAAATTTCTAACTCCTATTCCAACCAAACTCAATTTTCTTATGTAAAATCCGACGCTGATCACGAATACATGTAGCGCTTTTCAAAATTTCAATTAGATCAAAAGTTATTGCAATAAAAAATTTCACATTTTTTGGATATTTGGCAGGGGAGACGTCATGAACAGGGAAAAATTTCTAACTCCTATTCCAACCAAACTCAATTTTCTTATGTAAAATCCGACGCTGATCACGAATACATGTAGCGCTTTTCAAAATTTCAATTAGATCAAAAGTTATTGCAATAAAAAATTTTCACATTTTTTGGATATTTGGCAGGGGAGACGTCATGAACAGGGAAAAATTTCTAACTCCTATTCCAACCAAACTCAATTTTCTTATGTAAAATCCGACGCTGATCACGAATACATGTAGCGCTTTTCAAAATTTCAATTAGATCAAAAGTTATTGCAATAAAAAATTTTCACATTTTTTGGATATTTGGCAGGGGAGACGTCATGAACAGGGAAAAAATTTCTAACTCCTATTCCAACCAAACTCAATTTTCTTATGTAAAATCCGACGCTGATCACGAATACATGTAGCGCTTTTCAAAATTTCAATTAGATCAAAAGTTATTGCAATAAAAAATTTCACATTTTTTGGATATTTGGCAGGGGAGACGTCATGAACAGGGAAAAAATTTCTAACTCCTATTCCAACCAAACTCAATTTTCTTATGTAAAATCCGACGCTGATCACGAATACATGTAGCGCTTTTCAAAATTTCAATTAGATCAAAAGTTATTGCAATAAAAAATTTCACATTTTTTGGATATTTGGCAGGGGAGACGTCATGAACAGGGAAAAAATTTCTAACTCCTATTCCAACCAAACTCAATTTTCTTATGTAAAATCCGACGCTGATCACGAATACATGTAGCGCTTTTCAAAATTTCAATTAGATCAAAAGTTATTGCAATAAAAAAATTTCACATTTTTTGGATATTTGGCAGGGGAGACGTCATGAACAGGGAAAAAATTTCTAACTCCTATTCCAACCAAACTCAATTTTCTTATGTAAAATCCGACGCTGATCACGAATACATGTAGCGCTTTTCAAAATTTCAATTAGATCAAAAGTTATTGCAATAAAAAATTTCACATTTTTTGGATATTTGGCAGGGGAGACGTCATGAACAGGGAAAAAATTTCTAACTCCTATTCCAACCAAACTCAATTTTCTTATGTAAAATCCGACGCTGATCACGAATACATGTAGCGCTTTTCAAAATTTCAATTAGATCAAAAGTTATTGCAATAAAAAAATTTCACATTTTTTGGATATTTGGCAGGGGAGACGTCATGAACAGGGAAAAAATTTCTAACTCCTATTCCAACCAAACTCAATTTTCTTATGTAAAATCCGACGCTGATCACGAATACATGTAGCGCTTTTCAAAATTTCAATTAGATCAAAAGTTATTGCAATAAAAAATTTCACATTTTTTGGATATTTGGCAGGGGAGACGTCATGAACAGGGAAAAAATTTCTAACTCCTATTCCAACCAAACTCAATTTTCTTATGTAAAATCCGACGCTGATCACGAATACATGTAGCGCTTTTCAAAATTTCAATTAGATCAAAAGTTATTGCAATAAAAAATTTCACATTTTTTGGATATTTGGCAGGGGAGACGTCATGAACAGGGAAAAAATTTCTAACTCCTATTCCAACCAAACTCAATTTTCTTATGTAAAATCCGACGCTGATCACGAATACATGTAGCGCTTTTCAAAATTTCAATTAGATCAAAAGTTATTGCAATAAAAAATTTCACATTTTTTGGATATTTGGCAGGGGAGACGTCATGAACAGGGAAAAAATTTCTAACTCCTATTCAAACCAAACTCAATTTTCTTATGTAAAATCCGACGCTGATCACGAATACATGTAGCGCTTTTCAAAATTTCAATTAGATCAAAAGTTATTGCAATAAAAAATTTCACATTTTTTGGATATTTGGCAGGGGAGACGTCATGAACAGGGAAAAAATTTCTAACTCCTATTCCAACCAAACTCAATTTTCTTATGTAAATCCGACGCTGATCACGAATACATGTAGCGCTTTTCAAAATTTCAATTAGATCAAAAGTTATTGCAATAAAAAATTTTCACATTTTTTGGATATTTGGCAGGGGAGACGTCATGAACAGGGAAAAAATTTCTAACTCCTATTCCAACCAAACTCAATTTTCTTATGTAAAATCCGACGCTGATCACGAATACATGTAGCGCTTTTCAAAATTTCAATTAGATCAAAAGTTATTGCAATAAAAAATTTCACATTTTTTGGATATTTGGCAGGGGAGACGTCATGAACAGGGAAAAATTTCTAACTCCTATTCCAACCAAACTCAATTTTCTTATGTAAAATCCGACGCTGATCACGAATACATGTAGCGCTTTTCAAAATTTCAATTAGATCAAAAGTTATTGCAATAAAAAATTTCACATTTTTTGGATATTTGGCAGGGGAGACGTCATGAACAGGGAAAAATTTCTAACTCCTATTCCAACCAAACTCAATTTTCTTATGTAAAATCCGACGCTGATCACGAATACATGTAGCGCTTTTCAAAATTTCAATTAGATCAAAAGTTATTGCAATAAAAAATTTCACATTTTTTGGATATTTGGCAGGGGAGACGTCATGAACAGGGAAAAAATTTCTAACTCCTATTCCAACCAAACTCAATTTTCTTATGTAAATCGACGCTGATCACGAATACATGTAGCGCTTTTCAAATTTCAATTAGATCAAAAGTTATTGCAATAAAAAATTTTCACATTTTTTGGATATTTGGCAGGGGAGACGTCATGAACAGGGAAAAATTTCTAACTCCTATTCCAACCAAACTCAATTTTCTTATGTAAAATCCGACGCTGATCACGAATACATGTAGCGCTTTTCAAATTTCAATTAGATCAAAAGTTATTGCAATAAAAAATTTCACATTTTTTGGATATTTGGCAGGGAGACGTCATGAACAGGAAAAATTTCTAACTCCTATTCCAACCAAACTCATTTTCTTATGTAAATCCGACGCTGATCACGAATACATGTAGCGCTTTTCAAAATTTCAATTAGATCAAAAGTTATTGCAATAAAAATTTCACATTTTTTGGATATTTGGCAGGGAGACGTCATGAACAGGAAAAAATTTCTAACTCCTATTCAACCAAACTCAATTTTCTTATGTAAATCCGACGCTGATCACGATACATGTAGCGCTTTTCAAAATTTCAATTAGATCAAAAGTTATTGCAATAAAAATTTCACATTTTTTGGATATTTGGCATGGAGACGTCATGAACACCGAAAAAATTTCTAACTCCTATTCAACCAAACTCAATTTTCTTATTAAATCCGACGCTGATCACGAATACATGTAGCGCTTTTCAAATTTCAATTAGATCAAAAGTTATTGCAATAAAAATTTTCACATTTTTT
>BMAO01036099.1:0-17121 GCA_019973975.1 Trichonephila clavata
AAATTCTTACTTCCAAATAATTGTTAGTTTTTAACGAGTGACATTTTGTGTTAGATACTTTTTTTTACAATAATTAAGAAAAAACAAATTCATTAATGTGAATATGCATTCGTTAAGTGAAATGTATTTAACCAAACATTAAAGGCATATTCAGAATATATTTGAATATTTTATATCAAAAATGACAACTATTCTCTGATTAAATAATTTGAACTCAACGCAAATTGTTTTGTTTTTGAGTTTTTTAACAAATGTTTGGAATTCCTTAAGATATTTGAAAAATGAATGTTTTGTATTTTAAAACATATCTTATAAAAGTCTAAAGTCCGGGTAATATAGATAATTTAAAATAACATATATTTGACAAAAACATAAAACTTTGCAAAATATGCTTACAATTATGTTTATAATATAATACTATACTATTTATATAATACTATTTATACCCACTAATACTATTTATAATACTATTTTTACCCATGACTTTCCACGCATTTACGTCTTTAAATGAGTGTAAGATTATCATTAGAAAGTAAATAAAATAGCATTATTTTTTATTGCTTGACTGCGACATTTAAAATTTAAAAATTCTAAAAGTAAGTTTAGTTTAAATAACTTAAAACATACTTTATTAAAAAGTAACTAAAAACACAAATTCAATAACTTAAACTATTAATATTTTAAAGCTGCAAGTGTGTATACGTTTAACCTCTTTAAAAGAGCTCAAAACAAAATATTATTCTAGAATGGTACTGTATACCATATTAATGTTTTTCCTTAAAGTGCAAATATTGCCATGTTTCGTAAACATTTCAACGAACGAGTGTTCCGGGGGTTGAGTCGCCGCCAGTTCCCTGGAATTTTCCATAGAGTTGCAGCTTATGGAAATTTATATTAATTCAAATACTTCTAGAATATTGTAGATGTTACCACTGTATCTTATATAAGCTGCTTCCCTCAAGCTGTGGGTCAGTTGGTCTGGTGCACGATCAAGTAGATCGCGCCTGCGTTCTTGCATTCAATAACTTCTCATTACTCTATTCAACCGTAGTATTGCTACCTGCTCTACTCAAAGAATCTTCTTGACATTATGTGAAGATTTTGGACATTTGTGTGACATACGCGAAGGGGCTATATATATTTGGGCTTTAACATGGCTTTTCTAAACCATGCTTTTCTGCTACCTGTAATGTTTGCCCTTGTGCTTCGTTAATAATAACAGCAAATAAGTTTAATTCGAAATTGAGCTGGTTTGAATTGAAACTGTAGTTTAGTGGGGGTAATCGGTATTCAGGGTAGGATAACACTTTCCACCTTCCCGACACCTGATAATACAGTGGCACAAAGTATGTTCTGCATCAAATTTGTGATCCGAAGCCTAGTTCCAATACATAGTAGAGGGGCATCGAGAATTCGCATAAGCATAACTGATACTTTTAGTTTTAGTTGAAGTTTATGTGAGGGTACAGCCGAAAATTCAAGCGAATTTAAGAAATTTATGAGATATGAAGTGCTTTGTTTTGTATCCAATTCTATTGATAAATACTCCTTCATTCCCCCCCCCCATCTCTAAAAATTTCTGTTGATTTTGTTGGCAAAATCATTTTTATAACCAATACTGATCTTGCGCACAACTACCTATCACAACTTAAATTTTGTTGCATGCTTAGGTAAACTTCAGCGATAAGATCTACCTCATTTTCTACTAAATTACAAAATTCTCTGGAAAGTAAAATATAACCTCCAGCATCAGCGTTCATACATTTATCATCGATTCTGAATACTGTCTCTACATAACTCCCCGTACTTAGTCATTATGAAGATACATTCTCTCATATTCATTTTCATACTGAATTGTTCATCTTTCGCCCACAAGCTTAATGATTTAATGCATGCACTGATTTAATCTTCCGGTGCACCACTCTCGACTACTGGGACAGTTTGTCGGAAATTACCAGCTAATAAATACCATTCCTCCTGTAATATCTGTACTATCTCCCAAAGCCCGAAGAGTCCGATTTAATGCTTCTATAGCTTTCTTGTGAGACAACGTACTTTCATCCCACTCTAAAACCTTATGCTGTAGAAGCCTTGAGAGCTATTTTCGCCGAAATTGAAGAAGGGCGATTTTTTATTTGCAAGATTCAACGGTAATTTTAAAATGAAATGTGCAGTTCAACCACCGGTCAGTAGTGTCATGGTTAGAGTGGAAGAAGCCACTGCAACTGCTATGTTCTGGATTTTTCTGACGGACATTAATAATAAGTTTAGCAAAACTTTTTTCCGGTTCCTCTAGGGCAGGCATGTCAAACACGCGGAGACATTTTACAAAATTTTAAATATCAATCTTCAAAGAGTTTTTTTTTTTTATTTTTTGGAAATTTATTTAAAGAAAATCATATTTAACAATCAAAATAGCCCTTAAATGAAAATTATTTTAATATTTTATTTTTTCATTTAATTTTATTATAATAAATGTTTTCTTAAATGCATTTATGAATATTTTTTGCTATAGATCACACTAGGATTCATCATGAGTACGACTTTTATTTCTCTTTGAAATGTCCAATCAGCGAGAAACGAATAGCAGGACGTCAGAAGCAATTGAAGTTTTATTTTTAAAATTCAAAAACGCCAAGATGAGACCAAGATAAAGTGTAGTGTTTACTCAATCGTTTGTGAAGGAAAGTGGATTTTGGTTTTTATTCATATTAAACTAAAAAGTTATTTAATAAAAACATAATCAAGACAGAATACGAAAAGATAACTGAAGATGAACACCTTAATTTTCAAGAAAAATGGGAACTGCAATATATTTTTCGCCAAAACAAATATATAATAATATATTTTATTGTGCCTCACACTGTAAAAACTGTAATTCAGTTGTTAAGGAATTTAACTTTAAGGCACTATGACAAAAATCAAAAAACAGACTATGACAAATTTGTTGTGAATCTTTATGAAAACGAGTTGTCAAAATAGAAATAGTTCTTAAAAAATGAAAAAAAAATGTATTCACTAAATTTGTTGAATGAGAGTGAATACAAACATTGCACTGTTCAGCTATTTGAGGGTTATCGTTATATATATATATATATATATATATATATTATCTAGTTATATATTTATTAAAACTAGCTGTATGTTATCACTTTTTTAATCGCAAGCAGATCATTTACTGAACAAGATTAGTGAACACTGAACTAAAGCTGTGAAATTACCGTATTTACTCGAATCTAAGCCACACTTTTTCCCAATGTTAATGCTACTTAAAATCGGGAGAGGCTTAGAATCGAAGTGAAAGAAATCTGTTGAATAGGGTATTAAGAGCAATTACGTTTTCATGTATGTAATTAAAAGTTTATAATAATGATAAAATAACTAATTCTTCACTTCTTATTAGTTCCCCTTTTAACTTTTAATTTCGTAAAATTTGATACCGATAAACCATTTTACACTATTTTTCATTTTTCACAAAAACTTTTTGAGAATTTGGAGTGCGACCTAGAATCAAGGGCAGCTTAGATTCGAAAAAAAAAAACGGTATTATGCCAGTATACAAATAAAAAAAATTGAGTTTTTTTATTTGTGATGGACATAGTACCCCGAAATTAAGTTTAAGTCGAAATTCTGTAACCAGCAGAGATGAGGAAATAGTAGAGATATATAGTCGAGTAGAGTCATATATTATGCATAATACACATTTTTGATGCACTTAAAGAAGTTTTGAGATGAGAAGTGTTCCTTGGAAAAGTTGACTTGTCCTGCAACTGATAGTGCACTTACCATGACCAGTATTACTAAAGGAGTTGCAAGATTAAAAGAAACAAGTAAACAACATATTAATAATAATTTTAAACATTTTCATTGTATTATTCCATAGCAAGTACTGTTCTTTGGCATGTACTTGGATACATTGGACATGTTTTAAAATAGTCAGTAAAATTGTAACTGTATTCGAGCATATAGACTTTGGTATCGTCGATTTGCTTCATTTCTGGAAGATATAGAATGTGAATTGATCGGTCAACCATATTGTATGAAAGTTCAATGGATTTCGTGTCATAAAGTGCTAAAACGATCTTTTAAATTGCTGGATGAAGTCATTATTTTCTTGAAAACGAAAAAAATATGAATGCGCTGAATAAAAAGATGAACTTGTAATATGAACTAAAAGATCCTGGCTATCTCAGTTGATATTACAGGTCAATTTAACTTAAGCTTCAAGGCAAAAATTCTTTTGTTACAATGCTATTTGATAATATTAACACTTTCAAACAAAAATTATTACAAACAGAAAGAGAAAACTTTCTCACTTTTAAAGCTTTCAAAATCTATTGATTAAATAACTAAAATTAATATTTACAGAATATTCTCACCAAGATGAATTGTTAAAAATGGAATTCGATCGAATATTTCCTGATTTTAAAAATTTTGAATTACAATTTCGTTTCTTAATATCACCTCCATCTGTCGATATTGAAGTTGTTGTTGAAAACTTACAATGGAATTAATTGAAATCTATTGTGATTCTTTGTTGAAGTAAAAATATTTGGAATTTGAGACTCTCTAGATTTTTATACATATTCATCTGTAGATAGGTTTCTTAAAATGTTATTTTTTGTTACGCGTATAATGAAGGGCTATGTTTAGAAGTATTTATTTATAAGAGATTGTTTTTCTTTAATGAAAAGTAACAAAAATTCAGAGAGGTCAAGATTAAATGATCAACATTTATCAACATTTTCTTTAAAAAATTACATCAGCTCAGCACGTTCTACCAAATTTTGATGACTTGCTTTGAGAGGGAAAAAACGATGTCAAATATCTTCTAAAAGTAATATTAAATTGCATTTCGTATTATAACTTTTATTTTTGTTCTTTTATAAGACATTATATAATACGTTGAGTTTTATAAAAAATAACTTTAATCATTCTAAAAGTCCTGTTTTATTAATTTTTTTAACATTGAAAACATGCGGCCCTCAACTTATATAAAATAGCTCATGTGGTCCGTGATATCAAATGAGTTTGATATGCCTGCTCTAGGGGCATTGAGAAAAAAAAAGAGTGCACCATTGCCGGATTCTATTTGACTTAACAATTGATGGAAAACGTGACTTTGTTTTGGCGTTAATATAGGGATTCATTCTGTTACTTGATGCTATGCTATAAAATCATCGTCTAATTCTGGAGCAATTTCATTATCGAAGTCACTTCCGTAGACTTTTCGCAGACTAATCAATCCAAAATCATGTAGCTTCCTCCCAACCATTGTGAAAAAACCTTATTTTTAATTATCATTAGTGTTTAGTTGTAGATGTGTTCATTGAAATTCATATCTGCATGTACTTGCGGCTGTCGTCATAAAATATCTTCCACCATGTACTCTTTGTTCTTACTCTAAAGGGTTTTAGGTGTAGAAAGACCGCAAGATGTATGTTTTGTGTAAATTCCCCTAATTTTATTTGGCTATTGATATTGTATGGCTTCCTCTATAGTAATATCTACTAAATCTTCTTAGTAATAACCCCATATGAATATCTAGGTCCAGTATAAGTGAAAGGTTTTTTGCACAAAAAAAACTGCCTTATATTGGAATTATTTTTTAAAAAAATCCGAGTATTAAATATCTGAATCATCAAAACTTTCTGTGAAACTGTCGTATAATTTTACCATATAACTTTCAATATCACGCAATTTGCAGGAAACTGTATGTCATTTCTCTCTTCAAAAGGTGGGAGAAAATTTGTATTAAAATATGTCTTGGATTATAGGAATAGAGAATATTTATCCAACTTGGCTATATTTCTCAGTTTGAGTTTGATATTTTACTAAACGAATAAAAGTTTGATTTTTAACACAAAAAAAAACATTTAAAAACCGCTTTTATTAAAGATTTTAAATTATACTTTGATGCAGTTATTTGTTACAAATGTGAAACATTTTTTTATTAAAACTTCCTTTATTGAAAAAATGTATAATCTTGCGCCAACTTGGTAGATTAAGCAGTCCACCGCGGTTATACCTACATAGTTCCTGTTGGAATGAGAGGATAAAATATACCCAATGTTAGTCACAGTTAATGTAGCTTTGCATTGGTGAAAGAATATTTAAAATCGGTTTAATGGTTTAGGCTTGAAAGCGTAACAATCAAACAAACTCATATTCTGTTTAATAATATTATTAGGATGCATATTCATGTTTAATAAAATTGCGATTTACTTTATTCTTTTACTTACAGCAAAAGTTTATTGCTCTTAGAGTCAATATAATTTTGTTTTTATTATTCATTTTTTGGATACAATTCCAACCGGAAATATTTGTATTTTTGTTGAAATTATGTATAATATTACACAATTTTCCCTGAGAAAATTAATGTGTGTAAATTATGTATTTAATACAAATAAATATTTCTTATCATATTTATACGTTCTACAGCAGAAAGGAGATTTATTTTTCAAAACACTGTCTTCACACACATCGGCAATATCTAAATTAAGTCAATAATATCAAATTTTTATGCTTAAAATTCTCGTATCCTTTCTAGGAATTATTTTTTTTTATCAACATTGGGGTATCCCTCATAATTAACTTTCATCAATAAAATGAGCAAGACATTTAAAACTGGGAAACATGATTTATATTTAAGTTATTAAAATTATAAATAGTTACATTATAGACTTTTTATAAAAACTGAAACTGTAAGAGAGGTTAATCGTTATATATATATATATATATTACAGATTTGTTTTTATTTCATCATCAACTGTTAATAGTATCCGATAAAACCTTTCAAACCCCTTGAAGAGGTACTAATTTTAAGGTGATTTGATCTGGGTACCTTCCATTCCGTAAGTACGTAATTTATTATTTGACTAACGTGATCATATCAGCCCGGAGGATATTACTGGCTTATATCGATACCACTGCCACAGATCATTTGAAACGTAAAATTGAATGCAATTGCTTTTTAATATTTTGTTTTTCCCTTCTTTAAAAAGTACTTTCATATATATTCTTAAATATTTTTAACACAGATTTGCTGTAAGAAAACTAATTGTTTTTGTGTAACCAGTGGCTTAGTTTAAAGAAGTATTTTTTTCAAGATTTTTAGATTTCTATTTTAAATTATTTTTATAGATAACATCTCACTATTAAAAACTAGTACATCTACTTTGCCTTGTAAAATTCATGCAAAAATTATTTCTTTGCTAAAAATTTTTTAAATAATGTAAACTTTCCAATCATAAGGTATAACTTTTGGGCATTCTTAAAGTTTAATAATAGCTTTACAGAAAGTCAAAACATAAGTTTCTTAAAATAAATTATATATATATATAATAAAAAATAAAAATAAAACAATGTATAATATAACTGATATTACCGATTGACATTGTATTCTCTCTGGTTTATGGATTTGAAAATGGGACTCATGTCCGTATACTTGATTACTCATACGACCGAGATGAAATTTGACTCGTAATATGTGTACAGATTGAAAAATATTTGAGCATAAACGCTCCCACACACAAATTTCCGCGACCGAAAAAACCGTTTTATATGTATATATATTTATATAACCAGAGCCTTACCTTTTCAAGTTCTCTAAAATGTGCAGTTTAAATGGGGGGAGGAAGTAAACGCTTCAAAGATTTTTTCACACAATCGTTAAGAAATTCATCAAAAATTGGTTCCTTAGAAACGCGTAAGATAAAATTGGAAGTTATCATGGCACTTTTCAATCCACACTATTTGAAAAAAGTGTTTTTCCGAGTACAATGTGTGGAGCATGTGATGCAATTCAAAAATGTAAGCATTTTGATCAGTCAACAGTCAAAAGTTTGCACAAGAAAAATTGATTCATTTTGTACAAGTGATCGCGAATTTAAATATTACATAGAAAGCTAATGAAATAATTACAATGTGTCAGACTGGTGAAAAAATAATTAAAAAACGATGGAATGCTTCTCAAAAGTGGAGGTATTATTAATCTAAATGCAGTATGTGTGGTCAAAAGTGACTGACAAAAATACGATCTTGCAAAATAAATTATTTTAAGACATAACAATACCCTAAAAATTACAAAAATATAATTTTTTTTTTCACATTTCTCTATGGCTCATATCTTTGAAAAGCTTGTCTTAAAATTTCAGATCTTAAAAGCAATTAGTTTTAAAATATTTGAAGTTTTATATTTTAGTTTTTAGGTCTCATTTTAAAGCAACTTTGGCAATTCTAAATTAAATTAATTAAAAATATTTTGCACACAATTCCTTTTTATCAGTGTAAAAAGAATATAAACTACAATTTCACTGATTAAATCATTCTGTTTATGTTTTGAAATTTCTTTCATAAATACTTAATTACGCTTCAATTCAAAACCGATATTTATTTCACACATAGTTAATAGTACCTTCTTCTATAATATGGTCGAGAAAATTTAATTTCCGCTGAAGAAAATTACACTTTATAAAGTTAAACTCTAAACCATAAGTAGCAGCAACATCAAATACTTTTTTGAGCTTTGCAATCCCTTCACATTCAGAATTTGCCGGAATTAAAATGTCGTCCATGTATACAACAACAGTGTTGTCTTTTAAGAGATCTTTAAACACAATTTGAATGTATTTCTGAAATAGTGAGGGAGAGTTACATAAACCAAAAGAAACTCTGTTAAATTGGTATTGTCCATTATGTGTTATGAAGCTGGTGTATTTACGGCTATCAGGATCGATTTTGATGTGGAAAAAAACTGTTTTTTAAGTCCAGATTTGAAAATTGTCTTCAGTGCAAATCTTTGTTTAATTGTCTTAGAATTAAGAGCACGAAAATCAACACAGAGTCTTGACTGATCTTTTTTCTTAACAAGAACTAAAGCTGCGGCAAAATTAGATGAACTCGGAGAAATTATTCCATCGGACAGCCATTGGTCAATTTGGTTTTCGAAGATAATGTTTTCCGCTTGACTTAATCTTCTGGGACGTAACGCGATAGGCGAATCAGAAAGGATAATTGGCATTTGTAAATGTGTATCTTTAATTTTATTTGGTTTGTAAGATTGGATAAGGCTTTCAACTTCGCAACGCGTATCAACATTCAAAAAAAAAAATGCGATAAATCTACTTTAGGATAAATTATATTTAAATTTGATAAATTACAATCCTCATTTTGAAAACGCAAAGAGAGATTCGTTTTTATTATTAACCGGTAAAGAATTACAATTGCTAGTTTTCAATTTTCAAAAAAAGATTTGTTTATGTTAGCCTCGCGCCGGAAATCAGTTATATAACGTGTTTGATCGGATATGGGCTGTGACGTCAGTTCATATTTCTTATTTTCTTTTTTATCGAATAATTTCTGTTTTGGAGAGTTTATCGATTCATTTTTATTCATTGGGTTTCCTACGTTACTGGCGCTGTCAATGCTTAGAAATTGAGTTGAGCCATTTGGCCTTAAACCTTCGCCGGAATGATTTGGGATGGTTGGTGGTGCAAACGAATGCATTTCTACTTGATGCGTATAAGTTCTTGGAGTAATTTTCCGTTTGAGCCCACATTTGCGTTTTCTTTTTTGAGACGATGATCAGGAATAGTGAAATGTTCTCCAAATTCCCGTAACACTTGATTTGCCCACACCAACTCTACCGTGGCTATATCTCTCATAGTCATAGAACTGTGTTTTTTAAGAGCGATTATTTTTAAATGTTGCCTCGGAATAATATTCATCTCTGAACACGCAAAAGAAACACGTGTTACATGGAACGCAAAATTATAACCACCAGCTACCACACTGAAAGGCTCGCAAAGGAACTACTAATGTACACTCACTCCCAATCGTTAAGCACGAAGATGAAAAATGCAAAAAAAATCAACAAATACTGATTTGATTGACACAAAATTTGGCAGTAAAGTAGCATATATATTTATACATAAAACAAAATCAATAATTATATACAGAAATGAAAACAATATTAAATTTTTGTAAGTTATCAGATAATGCCATACTGGAGACTTAAGCAGAAAAATGTATAAAAAGAAAATAAATAGCATAAAATGAAAAAAAGGACATAAATAGGGTATGTGATTCCCCCTCATCTGTATGCAAAGTTTACACCTTCTGACCATGCTTTCAATTAGGTGGTCAACCACCGCAGAATTAAGCAATCGCCATTCTTCTTGTAGAGCAGTGTCCAGCTCAATAAGAGTGGCTGGAGGTGGGAAACGTGAAGAAATAGCACGGTCGAGAGCATCCCAAAGATTTTCAATGGGATTAACGTCGGGCGAATAGGCTAGCCATGCCATACGCGCAATCCCTTCACTCTCCAGGTAGTCATCGAAGATGTCAGCTCTATGGGGACATGCTCTATCGTCCATTAAAACAAAAGTAGGGTCAACTTCTGCAGTGTACAATCTCACAATAGGTTCTAACACTTCATCTTGCTACCGAACAGTCGTCACAGAGCCCCGTTTAAAGATGTGCAGGTCGGTGCGGTATCCTAATGAAATCCCTGCCCACACCATAATGCTTCCGCCTCGGAATGCGTGATGTTCGGTGATGTTTTGGGGCTTATTGCGTGTTCCTTGTTTACGTCATATCCTTATACGCTTGCCATCTGGCTCCAGAGCAAATCTTGACTCATCAGTAAACATGACATTGCCCCAGTCAGACACAGTCCAATTGCCATATTCCCGGCACACCTATAATCATGCCCTTCTTAATTGGACGGATAGAGGAGCACAAACTCGAGGTACCCGGGCATACAGTCCATTCATATGTAATCTTCGGCGTACAGTAGCTGCAGATATAGCCTTACCAATGGACGCTGTAACCATAGATGGCACACATGTGGAGGTCGCTCTGCGATTCTACTTGGCTACAATAGCAATATATCGATCTTCCGCGGGGGTTGTAAGCCTTGAGCGACCGCCTACGGGCTTTCGGACAACTGTCTGTGTGGTTTGGAATTGTTTCCATAAACGTGAAATTACAGAATGATGAACGCCGAAGAAAAGAGCAACAGCTGTGATCGACTGTCTTGCTTCAATTCGCCCCACAGCACGACAGCGCTCAGAATCTTCCATTCGTTTTCTGGAAGTCATAGAAACACGTATGTCTTGAAAACAAATTGTACGAAAGTTTTAAACACCTTCTATCAGCACTTACAATCAATCTCTGTAATCCTTCATAAAGCTGGCTTCTTATAAGACTGCCCTTTTTGCATATTTCTTGACATGAAAGCATGATTGACTGTTACCTAGCATATTTGCATACTTTCATCTACCTCTGCAGCGAATTGCATCCTCTTTAATTCTGATTGGCTTCCGGAAATTAGTATTTTCCTCTCCGTGCTTAACTTTTGGTAGTGAGTGTACTAAAAGCAATCAAACGAGTAAGTTAAGTCGAGGTCAATCCGTCACACTATTTCTGGGCAAACATAACTGGTTTGAGATGGTTCGGGACATAACTCGTAATCACATACCAACTCAGACAAGAAAAACATCTTTGTTCCAATTAATTGGAACATTATAGTAACTTTTTCCTAAATATCTATATTATATATTTATATAAAAGTTTGATATTTAATCTGAATATGTTTTCCTCTTACTTAATATATATATAAATATATATATATATATATATATATAAGGTAAATATTACTCGTAATTATAAAATGCATAAATGAAAAAGAAAAGTGTTTACTATTTTTTTTTCCTACTTAAATATTAAAATACAACACGTAAGGACAAAAAAAGCATTTCTTTTCATATTTAACTGAATTTCGGAAAACGAAGATATATTTTTTGAGTAAAATGTCAAATGTGGCCATTTTGAAATAAAAATGTGTACGAAAAATTTTTTTTAAATCTAAGTCTGCAATCAAAACAATGTTTTAAATTTAGGAAACGATTTCCTTTAAATATAATTCAAAGGTTTTGAAATATTTCATGTTTTAGAAGTGATGTCCAGTTCTGAAGTAGAAATGGAAATCTAGTTCTAGAAATACGCGCAGACGAGAAATTGCAATAAATAAATAATGATTTAATTTGAAAATATAAAGTATTTTAACACACAGCCGATGATAACTTACTCCACGTTATTTAGCGTAGAATAAATTTTAGACAGAACAGAAAATGGATTTGACGCGAGAGCATTATTGTGCTATGATATTAAAGCGGGATTAAATTGCAAGCGTTCAACGGCTCCAATTAGTATTTAGTGTGTGATGAATCTCTATGTCGTAATACCGTATTCAGTAGGGCTTGCAATCCCGTGTCACATTTTCAATCCCGGGATTACATTACCCAAATCCTGGGATTAGGATTGGACTATTTACTAAAAATACTTTCATATTAGCATAGTTGAAATTGCATAATAAAACTGAAAATATAATTAAAAATTTATTTAATATTATTTTAATGAAGCAAATAAAAAAATTAATTCATCATAAATAAATAAAAATAGTACCAAATAAAATTTGTTTTTGTTTTTTTTTTAAAAAAAAAGCATTTCTTCATTTCTTGTGTTTCTGTAAATAAGCATTTAAAAAACACAGCTCGTCCAGCGTTTCATCGTTGAAACGGCATCTTATTTTGGTTACAAATTATCCTGCCGAAGAAAATGTACGTTCCAGGTAGTCACCATGTCTCCCTCTATTTTCAAAAAAGAGACATTTCTTTTTGAATTTTTGATGACAGTGTCTCAAATCTAATCGACTGCATTGGTGCATATACCTCTTTGATAACTTTATTTTGTTCTTCTGTTACACTTAATGATTTTTGTATGCATAAATTGATGCAGTTATTGAATCAGAATGTGAATCAATTTCAAGTGTTACCTCATTTTAAATTGAAGATCCAGTTGCACGAGCTATTAGTAATGGAATAGAATTTGAAGTATCTCAAATCTTCCAAGGAGATCAGCTATTAATTAACGGCATTTGATTGAATAAGGAACTGTGATAAAATCTATTCTTGAGATGTTGCTTATATTATTGTGTCAACATTGCAGTGAGCCACTTAGATTTGCGCGACTTTATCCCATACGATAAATGAGACAATGTGAATATATATATTTATATTTTACCTATAGCACTTCTAAATGCACAAAAAAATTCTACGTACATATTTCATAAACACATATAAATTTTTGAAAAATTAAATTTTTAGAAAATTTTTATGAGAAAAAAATTTTTAAATATAATTTAGACAAAAGTTAAATCCCGGAATTAGTCATTTTAATCTTGGGATTTTGGAATTGGACAAAACACCGGGATCCCAGGCTCCAAAAACCCTACTAGATATCTTACAAAAATTCTAATTCCCTCTGTCCAAGTTAGCTGACACCGAACATCCTGAGGGTGGGAGAAATGTCCGTTTTCTGACCTCACTCGCGACGGGGAGAAAGTGACAAAAAAAAAGAGGAAACTTATCAAATTTCATGGTTTAGCATAGACACTCGCCTTGAACCCTTCAAAGTTCAACACGTAAGAAAACTGACATTAAATGTATACAGTACAAAAAAAGTATATAAATGAGAACTTTTTAAATAAAGTACCATATTCACAATACTTTGAAAAAAATTTCAAATTGTAATTCATACAAAAATTAAATCCCAGGATTTCAGGATCCCGGGGCTGCAAACCCTCGTATTCAGATGGGTTAAAAAAATATTGCAGAGGTTGCAGTTCTCTCTTCTGGATGAAGAACACACAGGAAGGCCACGGCCGGCAGTAATTCCAGATGACGTGTCTGTCATACGAAAAATATTAGTGGCTAATAATCACTGTACCTACCAAATGATGCAAAAAGAATTGAATCACTCAGGAATCAAAACAAATTTATTCAGGAATACATGTGAAAAATAATTTGCCGTTGGGTTTCCCATAGTCTAACTGAGCATCAAAAGAGGAGCGTGTCAGAATCAGTGCAGAAACCCTTAAATTGTTAAATGATAGTGGCCACTGTATCATTTCTAAAACTGCAACGGGTGATGAAACGTATATACTGTTTTGTGACGTTCCAACACATCAAGAAAGCAAAGTATGAGTCTTTGAAGATAATCCCAAGTCAACAATGGCGAAAAGATAACAGGCAATGAAAAAAAATGTATGCTGTTTTCTTAAGAAGTACGGGATTGGTCAAAGCCATCAAGTTGGAAGGACAGAAAACAGTAACAACAAACTGGTATACTACTAAATGTCTTCCACAAATTTTCTAAGTGAATGTTAGGAAATTAATACTTTACCATGACAATGCATCTTCCCTTACAGCCGGAGTAACAGTTGAGTTTCTTATACAAAAACCAATTAAAGTGATAGAACTTCCACCTTACTCTCCAAATTTAGCTATGTGTGAATTTTGGTTATTTTTTAATTTAAAAAAGACCTTATGTGGACGTCGTTTTCATTCAGAAGAGTTTTATGTGACAAAAAATGCATATTTTCATCAATTCCCAGAAATTTAAGGCAATTAATCCATCGAAAATTTGTTTACAAAAGTGCATTGATGCTGGAGAGACTACTTTAAGCACTCCAAAAATTCTATGACTTTAAAAACCTAGATGTATCTCCAAAACTTTCAGAATGACCCTCAAATTTAATCAGAAAACTAAAAATGATTAAAATACTTGAAAGAGCCTTCCTTTTTATTTTGTCAAAATTAATATATGTATGTCATAAAAAGTATTTGTCCCTCTAAAACAATAGTAAAAAACAAAGATATTCACGAAACAAAAACTTCTCAAAACTTAGCAAAAAATCTAAGTATTTTACATAATAAGCATTGTTCTTTTATTCCTCGTCTTTGTCACATTTCCTAAAATCGAATTAAATGATTCAACATGATAATAACAATGTTGATTCATTCATATACCTTCCATTTTAAAAGTCAAATCTGACAATGATTCTTCAAGAGATGATAAAGTGCAAAAAGTTTCTGGAAATTTTACAAATACAAGGCTTTTAGCTTTATCCTTAAAACTGAATTTTGAGAAATAAACTGTTATAAATATCGCAAACTTAATTTTTTTGCTTGATATGTATATGTGAATGCACATTTAAGACACTTCTATGAGAAAAGCCTTATTATAGATTTCACAACATGAGGCTTTTTCTTTGTATGAATACGTAAATGTCTTTTTAAATTATATCTTTGACAGAAAGCCTTATTACATATTTCACAAACGTGAGGCCTTTCCTTGGTATGAATAAGCAAATGTCTATTTAAATCACTTCTTTTACAGAAAGCCTTATTACATATATCACAAACATAGGGCTTTTCCTTAGTATGTATACGTAAATGTATATTTAAGTAACTACTTTGAGTAAAAGCCTTATTACAGATTTCACAAACATAAGGCTTTTCTTCGGTATGAATACGTAAATGTCTTTTTAAACCCCCACTTTGATAGAAAGCCTTGTTACATACTTCACAAACATAAGGCTTTTCATTTGTATGACTACATAAATGTCTTTTTAAATCACTTCTTTGATAGAAAGCCTTATTACATATTTCACAAACATGAGCTTTTCTTTAGTATGTATACATAAATGCTCATTTAAGGAACTACTGTGAGAGAAAGAATTGTTGCATATTTCACAAACATGACACTTTTCATTGGTGTGAATACGCAAATGACTTTTTAAATTACTAATGTTATCAAAAGCCTTGTTACATATTTCACAAACACAAGTCTTTTCTTTAGTGTGAATACGTAAATGTCTTTTTAAATGACAACTTTGAGAGAAAGCCCTGTCACATATTTCACAAACATAAGGCTTTCCTTGATAATTACTATGCAAATGTCTTTTTAAATCAAATTCTCTATAGAAAGCCTTATTACATATTTCACAAACATGAGGTTTTTCCTTGGTATGTAAATGTAAATGTAAATGTTCATTTAAAGAACTATTGTGAGAGAAAACCTTGTTGAATATTTCACTAACATGAGGCTTTTCCTTGGTATGCATACCTAAGTGAACATTTAAAGACCCACTTTCAGAAAAAGCATTTTTGCATTTCAGAAACATGAGGCTTTTCCATCGCATTAATATATTAATGTCTTTTTAAAATTCCAATTTCACAAACAGACATGAGGTTTTTCTTTGGTATGCATACGTAAATGTACATTTAAGGCATCACTATGAGAGAAAGCATTGTTTTGCCTCTTTCACAAACATAAGGCTTTCTTTAGGTGTGAAAGTGTAAATGCCTATTTAAATTACCACTTTAATAGGAAACATTTTGCATATTCACAAACATGAGGGTTTTCTGGGAACGCATATTTATATATCCATCTTCTATTTCTTAAAATCCTTTATTTTTTGTTATAGACATCTAAGAGTTTTTCAATACTTCTGATTTTCTTTCTTGAGTTGGTTTAATTCAGGAATTCTGCAGTATCATAATTCTTGTATTCCTGTAAAAATAGAAATAATCATGAATATCAATACTGAAATTATGAAAAAAATGTATAGTGCAGTAAGTATATGTAATAAAAAACGTCACATGCGTTCTAATTTCATAGATTTCAGAAAAACAATTCGTTTTTTCAATCCAATGACACTACCTCTTTCAAACACTGACAGCTGCTCCCATGAACTTGAATCTTTTGGCGAGCATTTTTTCAGTCCTTGAAAGGTATCGTAAATTGCAATGCAAAAAAAACTTTGACCATCAGATTAAGAATCGCTTCTATAGACACCTCCTGTGTGCGCAGTTTTGATGCACTGCAGTCCCGCTATTCATTCATTGGACACCAAATTTTAATCATTTGCACGTTCAGTACAAATGTCTTTGCTTGCAAAATCTCATTACAATCAGTCAATTCCTTCTTGGTGCGTTATTTTTTTGTTGTTGTTATAGAGTGCATTACAATACAAGAATTTTTATAATACATTAAAACAATGATAAAAAAGATATCTTAACTTAATCTGATTGATTTGCAAGTAGTTACCATATTGATTCTGAGATCATTTTGAGGGAAAATGTAATGATAACAATCCAGAAATTTTTTTATCCTCTTTTGCTAAGAATAAACAGAAAATATAAATTAATGTACTTTATACTGATGTAGGCAATATTTTTAATTACCTATATCTTGTTTACATTGTTTAATATT
>BMAO01036100.1:0-46551 GCA_019973975.1 Trichonephila clavata
TTCTAATGGCTTAGAGAATCATTTTTAAAATGCTGTTTGGTTCCATTTGCATGAGAAAAAAGGGATTTCACAAGTTTGAAATGCATTAATCAAAAGCTTTAAATGTAGAATTATGTTTCATACATTTGTTTGAATGGAAGTTTGAACAATTGCATGTAGTTTTAATATTCTGGCCCAGAACAAAATAATCGCTTTTTGAACTGTTGGACTTTTATTAAAAGAAATGAAAAGGAACTTTATAATCAATCTAGATTAATTTCAGGTCTGTAGGATTATTATTGTCTGCTTTTAGCATTTTTTCTTTATTTTAAATATGTTAACTGAATATCAAGGTATGGTCAAGTGAGTGTAAAAATATATATTTAAGAATAATAACCAGTTATACTTATAATAATTCCTTTAAAAACAATAACTAGAAATTTTAGTTACAAAATTATACTGCTTAGTACTTGTCATGAGTAAGTGAAATCACAGTTTCTGGGGTCACAAAAGAAACATT
Source organism: Trichonephila clavata (assembly GCA_019973975.1). NCBI lineage: Eukaryota > Metazoa > Arthropoda > Arachnida > Araneae > Nephilidae > Trichonephila > Trichonephila clavata. The sequence goes on from BMAO01036100.1 coordinate 500, forward strand.
GAAATTCTCGCACTAAAACAGAGAATATTATGACATTTATCTTTCCCTGAGCTTATACAAAAATTCATATAAATTATTTTCCTATTATAATGTGCCACTTTAGGAAAATAATGCAGATCAGTCACTACCGTTTGAATTTTTCGTATGGAAAGTATTAGTAGAAGTACGGGTTTAAAACATAAGAAATAATTTTGACTTTATATATATGGTGCCAAACGCTATTGCCAATCCACGTCAGTTCTGGGCTGAACATGTCTGATGCGCATGTTTGATGACTCTCATTGTGTTTTGTGAGCCTGACAAGTTATTAGACTCTCGGGGTTGAAGAACGCGATTCCTAGAAGGCAGACAAAGGTCTCTCGTGTCTGTTGGAAATTACAGAAACAAATTTACGTGAACGACGTGTATTGAAAGGACGATCCAATAAGACAGCGTTTCTCAAACTGTGGGACGTGACAACTCTACAAGGGGAGCGCGTGCATACTGAAAAATCAAAAACAAAAGATTATTTTTAAAAAATTATTAATTTACTGAAAGTAAACAACGAAATACATCCTGACATAATAAAAAATAAAATGCACATTTAGACTGATATATTACACTTATAAACATATCAGTGCTACACAATGCATTTTATGATTAATTTAACAACACTAAGTTAAGAACAAATTTAATAATTACCATGGGATTGTCAAATAAAAATTATAGCAAAAATTAGCACTTCTCTTTAGCATTTGTAGGTTTATAATTATCCCTCTGCCAATTAATAGTTACGCAATGGCTTCCCAATGCAAACCATTTTCTACGTAGGCGCGTATGCGATGTATTGGGAGAAAGTAATAAAGAAGCAAATACTTTGAAATAAGTAAATCCTTTGCAAACTTTGTCAATGTCCTTTTATTACATTCCAAAGCCTTCAGAATAGTTTTATAGATAGCAGTGCAGAGAAAAGAGATCGTACTTTGAAAAGACGTATATATACATTTGAGAAAATTAACGCTTTGACTGAGCGAGACGTTTATATACGCCGGTGGCACTAAGAGGATAAGGTCGTATCGTAGTTTTAGATCAAAGTACAATACTATTGAGTTCCAATACATTGTTATTGTATGAGGGCGGCGCGATTAAAATTACGATTGAATGTTGGGTCGCGAATATTGAAACTTTGAGAAGCACTGCAATAAGGTGTAAATACCTTGTAAATAGTAATGAGCAATTAAATTCAAAATTAACTGAAGACGTATTGTCTTGTTCTGAAAGTCAACCTGAAATGACGACACACACACATATATAACCAATATAAACAATTATAACCAAATCATTAAAAAAACAAAATATACATTTTTGAAGTTTCCGATATTACTATGAAGACATTTGGACCTATAATGCCTTAAAATTGAAGATATAATAAAGTAATTACATCGAAATAGGAAAAAATCAATTATTTAAAAATGTATAATAACAAATTTAGAAAAAATCAGCTTCTGAAATACTGTGATAGACTATAAATATATATTGTTTTTAGGCAGTTTAATATAATTTAATACTTCTTTTAACAACAGAATGTTAAATAACAATAAAACTTAATGACTGAAACGAAATGCTATGATAATGTTTTATTGTTATAAAAGGATCATTTAACAGTGAACTTTTTATTGCGTATTTCTATTTTAACTCTTCCTTGAGTATTGAAAGCAGTTGAAATGTTATTTTTGAATCGAGCATACACAGGTGTTGAAAAAGACAGCACGAACATGAATTTCTATTTCTACCAATGTATTTAAAAGTCTCTATGAAGAGTATCATTAGTTTAAAATGATGAAAGTTAACATGTAATTTTAGTAGATATTAAAAATGAGCCTTTAAGAGTTAAAATAGTTAATATGAGTTTTCGCCATCATTTTAATTTGGAAACATAAAGAGTCGTTAAATCGCGAAATACGTATGTATATTACACACATACAATAGACAAAATTTTATGTTTAAATTAATCGTAATGGAGAATAAAATTTATCTACTAAATTATGTTATTATAGAATTATAAATAGAATTTAAAACCTAATTTAGAATCATAGAAATAAAATTCTTAGAAAACATTTCAGCTTTGAGGAATATACACGTGATTTAAAATAAAATAGATAGAATGTTAAAAACTTAATAAAAATGTGACAAACACAAAAAAGGAACTTAAAATGACTTTGAAGTAGTAGTTACTACTTTCAGAATGAATGGCTTAGCAAAGTATGTATGCTTAAGCAATTTTCAAAAGTTCTAATACATCAAAAAGTAATGAAAATGTATGGAAACATTTGGAAAAATAAATGTGACTTTAGATCGGAGTTTAAGGTTATAAAAGGAAAATTAAGGTCATATTCAAGCATTTAAGCTTAAAATATTCAAAAATAAAATACTTTAAAGGTTTTTATTTTCTAAAATTCATTATTTTCATAACTGAGTTCGGTTTTTTTTTTTTTTTTTTACATCTTCCCAAATTTCAGAACCCATTAATATAATGTCGTTTCTAATTAAGGAGAATGACAAGTAAAGCTCTGAAAAGGCTTTTAAAAATTGAAAGAACTTGACATGTTAAATTGTTAGTAAACGTAAAAAAAAGAGAGAGAAAGTTGCTTTAAATACAAGATTCTTTTTAAAGTAAATCAAACTCGAATTATTCATTAGAGTTGGTTTAAATGTTACGTAAAATAATTCTTGTTTATTCTTGCTACATTCTTGAATTTAAAAATTTATGATTTTTTTTTTTTTTTTTTTTTTTTTTGTATTATGATTAGGATCTGCTTAGTCTTTCTTATACTATAGCATTTATAAAATGAGATAAAATTTATATAACTTTCTCATACTTTACTGTAGAATTAAGCTTGAGTAACATTAAATTTATAATTGATCCATTCAGTTACTTTTTCCCTAAATCTTTAAAATTTTTCCTTGAATTCATATTATAAAGTTTTGACGGAATTACAATGCATATATTGCTTAGTTTGATAAAATGATTGATAAAAACCACACACACACATGAAAAATACAACTACAGGTATTTGTTAAATTATTGATTTGCTTTCGATTTTAAGATTTAGTTATATGCTTTTTAAAAGCTACTATCTCTTAGTTTTAGATAGAATTTAAAATTCTAACTGTTTTACTATTCAGATTCCACAGTTTACTGTCATTTATGATTCAATTATCTTTTTCAAATAATGGAAAAAAATACTTTTCAATGCAATGCAATCCTTTAAAATATTTAGGAAACAAAAACTGTATTAGGAAAAAAAATTACCAAAATCTGTTGATTTTAATTTACATTAAATCTGGAAATCATTTTTCAGTTGAAAAACTTCACGTCAACTAGATTTTAAATAAGAAAATAGGCTTATTAAATTACATAAAATGTTTAATAAAAAGCGAAAGAATTCGGCATTTTTCTTTGATTCGTACGTTCTAAAATTTCAATGAAGATAGTTCAAAGAGCATAATTACTTTTAATATCAACCTTTTCTACTTTAAAAATTTGGTGTAAATTAACTTTGTTATAGAGTTACATGAAAAAAATACCAGTCAGTCTGTAGCGTTCTAATGCGATTCGGTTCTTTCGATTAACCTCTGTGGTCCCTATTTTTGATTGAATCATTTAAGAACCTCGTTTGGAAAGGAGCTATTATATCTTAATATTGCTATTAAAAACATCTAAAGAAAGAAGAAGAGGAGATCGTGATTGTAAGGTATTATGGTGAATTTGTGTTGTTTGTGGATTATAATCTGTGAGTTCGCTAAAAGACCACGAATTATATACTAAGTCATCTTCAGAGAAGTCGATGTTTGGATTTCTTCAGGTGTCCACTGCGTGGCCATGTTTTAAAACTGCTTTTTAAAATAAAGTGAATACTTATTTTGAATGTGATAGTTAATTTTGCTCCTATTGCATATTTATTTTTTAGATTGCCTGAGATTTGTTTACATAAAGTTGTCGGGTTTTACACTATGTGTTTATCATTTTCTCCATAACATTAGCATGAACTTCGGTTCACCTCTAGCCTCATACATTTTATAAACAAAAGTTATGGAAAAATTATGCCTTTAGATGTTTCTTCAGATCTCTACGGAAATACTTGACAGAATCTTTTGCAACATCAGGCTCGTAAAGAACATGTTTGTATATATATATATATATACATATCTCTTGCAAATATTTTTGTTTATACATATTTATATTTGTCTATTTCTTTCCAGATTCCTATGGTAACTTAATATTGCAATTTCTATTCTATTGCTGTCATATTCACCCACGTGGGTTTTAGGCTTTTGCCTTAGTTTATACTGGAAGCTATTATGTAGAAACAATTTCTGCTGCAGGAGAAGGTTGAGATCTCACAAACATTGTTTAATCCTGTTTCACTGTCCTAAACCAGTGACAGCTCGAGAAATCATAATAGTTTTCCCCTCTAGCTACATTTTTTTTGGTTTGTCATGGTTCCATGTTCTTGGTTCTTCCGGTCTGATCTTAGGATGCTTGGGATTTATTAGTCTTCTTTTGAATTATTTACTGCTATATATATATATATATATATATATATATATATATACTCACTATTTAAAACAGGATTTAAATTATTTGTGCTCTTAGGAGATCTTCAACAAGTTGAGAAATAATTATATGTATAAATATTTTTTAATTACCCTATGTTAGCTTAAATTTTTAAAATTATTATATCCAGTATTCCTAATGAAATTTTATAAAATTTACAAAGTAATTGATAGCCTACAGAAAAAAGTATTTACTAAAAAAATTATAATTGAAATAAGGTATTTAATATTATATTGAATGAGGTATGATCACTCAAAAAATAGCTTTTTTCTGTGTTTTTGTGAAATATATCAACGTTTTCCTTTTATAGTTTTGTGGCGAATGACATAGAGGAATTATAAAAATTACAACTGAACATTGTGATATTCTGAAAGGATATCAGTTTTAATATGTTAGTATATGATAAACTGTATTTCTATCACTTTTTGAAAGTAATTGGATGATAAGGGTTTTTTTCCCAAATTGGAATTTGTAATAAAAAATACTATGATTGTGTTAAATTCTTATGTATATAAAAAGTACAATTATTTTTAAACTAAAAATACTTCTTTTGTTATACTTTTGGTTAAGCAAAAGGAAAACATTTAATTAGAAGCTTAATAAAATTTTATTGCTTTAAAACTAATAGAATAAAAAAATAAGGTGTCAAAATATTTTTGTCTTCGTGATCATGACACATAATACCTCGTCCGGAACTTTCTTGATGGTTTGTAAAAAGACAAGAAAAACGTTTCTTTTACTATTTAATTAAACAGCAATTTCATTTTAAAATTCCTAATTTAGGTGTGAAAAAAGATTGATTTGAATCATGGCAATCTTTCATAATTAATCATTAATTTAAGAAAAAATACCTGCGAAGCAAATTAAAAGATGAGAAAGATAAAAATAAAGAGGCCTTTTTTAAACTGTTTATTTTTATTTAGAAAAAGAACTGAAGGGCTTGATAATGAATAAAGGGAAAAGTTCTCACGTTTTTAATGCAGTATAAAAAAAATATAATGAAAAATTCATTAACGTAGCTTCAAAAAAACTAGAATTCCTTAATCTATATATTTATAAAGGAGAACAGCGACTCAATCATTCACTCACTCATCACGATATCTCTGGAAGTGTTAAAGATACAGACTTGAAATTTCGTAGGCATGTTTCATTAATGGAGTAGAGATTTGCTAAAAATGGATTTTGCTAAAATAGAAACTCAAGGTATGTTATAAATAATTATTTTTATTTTTAAACTATTAGGCGTACTGTCTGGAAATTTGGTAAGCAGATTCCTTTCATGAAGTAAATATTTGCTACAAAAGGGTTTTTACGAAAATAGACCCCAAGTGGCGTTATTAAGGGGCGTAATAGATAAATATTCCCCTTTTTAAACTATTAGAACTACCTGCTTGAAAAATTAGCAAGTATGTTCCTCACGTAGAATAGAGTTCCTCAAACAAAGAGTTTTGCAAAAGAGACAAAGAAAGAAGACAAAGAGTTTGTGAGGGGTCAAAAGGGTTTATAGAAAAAAAATCCTATTTTTGAGTTGCTAAACTCACAATCTTAAATTTGTTAATATGTTTTTTTTTTTGTTGTTGAATAGATATCCACTAAAAACGGATTTTACGGAAATCGACTCCTGGAGAGAGTGAAGGGGAAAGGGTACTGGGGCGTATAGACAAAAAAATTCCCTTTTTCGAACTACTAAGAATATAATAATGAAATTTGGTTTGCATCTTTCTTTTGTTGAATTGAAATCCCTAAGAACGATTTTTTTGGAAATCGACTCTCAACGGATATTGATAATAAAAATTCCATTTTTGCTCTATTAAATTTAGACTTGAAATTTGGCAATCATGTTTATTTTAAGGAATAGATATCCACTAAAAATTATTTTTGTGAAAATCCACTTGGTTATTGGGTTTCGAGAGCGCAAAAAATTATTCTTCTGCAATTTTAGAGCTTATTAGAAATTATTAATTAGAAGTTCTGTCCTTTTTACATCAAGAAGCGATTGACTGAATATTAACGTCGCACAGTGGTCAGTTTTCCCGATCTGGCGCACAGAAACCCCAAAAATGAAATTGCACGAAAATTAACAACAACCCACAATTTATGGTCCTCATAGGACCCCTAGCCTTGTTGTAATCAGTTTTCTTCAGTACACGATTGGAAATCTCCAACAGTCGACGGTTTAGATCGGGTTTGTTGGGGCTACGAGGAACACCTGTGAGCTTCATTTTCTAGTCGGAAGTTCTATCGTTTCGTCTAAACAAGATTTTGTAGCTTTTGGCATTTTTCTTTGAAAATACACGTTATTTATAAATAATTTCTTTATTTGACTCTCAAATTAGGTTCAAATTTGATAAAAAAAAATAGTAAAAACATAACATTTTGCACAGTACGTAATTCCCAAAAACGTGAGTCGGTTTTTTGTGTTTAAGGACTGGAACTTTTGGGATTGACACGATTGATCACTGTAACACTTACGTAACATAGAGTAGATATGAGCCTTTAATTTAATGCTAAATTTAGCTGCTACTTCCTGCACTCCCAAAGTTATGATTTTTTTTCAGAGTTAGCTATTGGTATTTTTGCGATGCTCTTGTTTCGCCTTCTTATTCCTCTCTGTAAGAGGGCGCGTCAACACGAGCCTGTGAATATATTGCTAGTGACTCGGAATCATGGAATAAATAGTTATACTGCTCAAATAAAACCTAACCCACCCTACCCACACAATCACGCACACTATATGTTGCCCCCCCCCCTTAACTCCTTTCCTATATCCCTCTCCATCATACCTATATATATATATATATATATACATATATATATACATGTAGGGTAGAAATACAGCATTTTAATAAACATGGTTTTAAAAGTGCTGTGTTGAATATTATTAAGATTGTACCTAATAAGATAAAAAGATTATGGTATGAAAATGTTTATATAGGTGTTTATATAACGCTATGTATCCTTATGGATTAAATGTAATATGGAAGAACAAAAATTTAATCCAGGCTGTGAAACAAAATGATAAGGAGTCTATATATAAAGATAGAAATAACGGTAATAAGACTAAAAGAACTAGAAAAGGTGGACGCAAAAAGCGAAAATTTAGAGGAAGGGATGCAATTAGAGAGGAATTAAATAATTTGTTACAGGATTTTGAGATAATTTCAATGTTGGACAAATAAAGTATTTTTTATTTGGACTCAATAAGGAGAAAATAATAATAGTATTAAATTTAATAAAAATATTGGATTAAAAAATAATCACGGATCACACTTAGTTATGGATCTATGCAAATATATTGCTAATATAAATTGGATATAAAGACAAACTCTAAGGAGGCTTGTATTACAGAATACTGCACTTTAACATATATGAATAAAACATATAACGGGATACATTTTTCTGAAATATTTAGGAAACACATGGATTTATTCCCAGTGAAGAATGTGTTGATAAAGCGAGCGTTCAAGTACAATAAAAAGCTTGGTAGATCAAAATTTTTAACTATAATAGTATTATGGAAATGGTAGATCAGAAAGAATGTAGATGCAGTGATTATAGAGAATATGTGGATGAGTATCATGGGCACGTTGTAACAGGAAATATAGAGATAGTTCAAGACCAAAAGTTGAAAGAAATTATGTACAAAGGCACTGGTTTTCGTTTAATGATTTCCAATAGCAACTTAATAGTAAAAAAACAAATATCTGAAGATATTAACAAATTTATCCTCAATATTGCAATAAAATATAACTTACCTACTCAGGCATTTAAGGAATATGGTTTTTATGTCCTCAAGGACTTAATGAATTTTAATTTAGAACAAAAAGGATATTTCCTATAGAGAAATAAAAAGACCTATAGAGGATTTACAAAAACACTTCGTGATAGTTTACGTGGATAAAGTCCCAGGAACTATGCAATTATATGCAAATATTATTACAGTAAATTACTAAATGATCATATACAAAATAATAATGCATATGAAGTAAACAAATTTTGTATGAAAGAAATTAACAACAGATTATTAGCATTTTGTAGACAATTGGATATTTCTAACAGTAGTATTAAATATCCCCATATATTTTTGACTCCCAAATTTCATAAAAATCCAGTCAAATTCCGAAGTGTAACAAATGGATTCAATACTTATATATCCAAATCGGGAAGAATTTTACAGAAAATATTACAGGATACAATAGACAAATTTATAAAGATACTTCTATTATAAAAAAACAGCTATGACGTAATAAAGAAGGTTGAGCAACAAAGAGTATTTTCAGTGCATGGATTCGATTCTGAAGACCTATTTAACTCTATTGAAATAGAAGATATGATTCAGATACTTACAGATGCATATGGGAAATATGGTTTAAATAATTGTATTGGTTTTGAAAAGTTCAATGTACTAATTAGATTTGTAATACAGGAGAAACTTCATTATTTTTGATAACAAACTTTACAAACAAATAAAGGGTGGCCTCCTCAGGGTGACCCTGCAAGTAATAGTCTTGCTAACTTATATTTACACCATTATGAATCAGGTCGAAGAAATGATCCATCATGCCTTTTGTTGAGATATATAGATGATTTAATTGTTATTGGTCGAGACAGGGAATTTAAACCTAACATTGATTTTTATCCGGATTATTTAAAATTGATACAGACAAATTTTAACTCGAACAAAGTTGAATTCTTAGATTTAGATTTACATATCATTGACAACAAACTATATAGCAATATTTATGATAAAAGGGATGCATTTAACTTTAATGTTATAAAGATCCCCCAAACTTCAATAGTTGCATACACATATCAATATTTAGAAACATAATTTTAAATTTCTTGATGAGAAATAATAATTTAACTACACATAATATTGATAAGTTCAAGAACATTCAGAAATTTTTATTTAATTGCATACAGAGTGATTATCCCATCAACTTCTTGAAATCATACATAGATCAAAAACATTTCTTAAAAATCTTTTTAAACTCATAAAAATTGGCAACTTGTGACAGATTCCACGATAGGTTTTGTGAAATGCACAAATCCACCACACAACATTACGTCCACAAAGTCAGCTTGTTAGTGGTCTAGCTGTGAAGAATATGTTCATTCCACACACAGGTTGCATTTTGATACACACACATACCAACGTTTACACGACTATACTTTAAAATTATTAGTGACCAACCAAAATTTCTATGACCAATCAAAAAGCTTTTTGAATGCAATCTGGCTTGCATCTAATACTACATATTTAAACTCGAAATTAAGAATATTGATCTTTTGGGATATAGCGTGGCATTAGTGGGAGTGATGAATAATGTAAGAGTTATATTTGATGTAGAAGAAATGAAAAATTGTTGAGAAATTGGAATACCGTTCATAGATTTCATTTATTAATAGGATGATTTGGGGCGAGTTTTTTTTTTTTTTTTTTTTTTGATGATTTATGTAATCAGTTTTGGTGTTGTTAAGTATTTAATTTTGAATATACTACACTCTTGTTTTGAATTTTCAAAATTTTAAAGTTTTTTCATTCTATACAACCATTTCAAGGATCGGGCATATTCTTTGATTTTTTATGGTTGTTTTATTATGCACTAAGTTGTTTTAGCATTTTAACATTTTTATGTTATATCTTTCAGAATGCAATGGCGAATAGTTTAATTTTTTTTAGGTATTGAAAAGAGAAATATTTTTTAATTTTAAATTTTTGAGAATTGGATATTTCCAGATTAGTTTACCAAGTTGCAATAGGGGAAGGTTGGCGCCATCAAACTAGTTTAACCCCACTTATCGGTCCTAAGTCCGAGGTTGCACTTGGATATTTTATAATTTTTATCTTATACAATTTTAATTTCGCTTGAAAATGTTGATCTTCATTATTTTTATTCGCCATTGAAATTTTGAAATGTGATGTCGTACTCCAGGTTTAATGTAATTTCGAGTATTTGCTTGATTATGTTAGTGTGAGGTATTTTAAATATATTTAAATATATTTAAAATACCTCACACTTAAATATATTTAAATATATATATATATATATATATATATTATCCTTTATTACATATGTATAATGTTAATGCTTGTAGATGTGTACTTTAGTTTGATTGTATTTGTTTAAATTGTTAAAGTTTAATCCTTAACTTGCCACCCTATTTTTGTAAATATTCTCCCACATGTGTCACATTACTATTGCTGTTAATATCCTACGATCCTTGTTAAAAAATTAGGTCCACTTCGCGGTCAATTATTCTTGATCAATTTTACTTCTGATATAAATTTATTGAGCTTCTAAGAGCCTTATTTCTTGTTAGAAAATAGAAATAGTGTCCAATTTACTTTAACCCAAGACCAAGCGCGTGGGGCACAGAATCACCCCAGGCTCACGAAATCGTTTTAATTCTGGTAAAACTTTATTTATTGCCAATGAACATAACAGTATCCTACTATAGAACAGAGTCTTCTTGGGAACTAAAATGTATTTGAAACATATTTCCTTCTTTTTTGGGAGTGGCATACGTTTTTTTTTTCTTTACAGTTTTAAGGTACTAGTTTTGGCGATCACTTTGGTCCCAAGATATTTTCTATGAACATGCTAGATATTTTTCCCCTGTGAACAACTTAGTAGTTTTGATTGCTGTTTGTACGACTTATTATAGTTTATAAATGTAAATAAGCAAGATAAAAGAAAAAGAAATGGTATTGAAGGTAGTTAAAAATGAGCAAGCAAGGGAAGAACCTGCTGAAATAAAGCATATTAATCATCATAGCAAAAGGAAATATAAGAAAATCGATGAAAGGAAACGTTTGAGTTGAAAGGAAAATGTTCAAATTCTACCAAAAGAACATCGGGAAAAATATGAAGCCATAAGTGTAGCACAAGACACTCTTCGTTCTGTTAAAAAGACATAAGCAAGAAAAAGTTCAACATACTGTTTATCGACCATCAAAGGACAATAAAACTACAATAACTTGAACAGCATATAACTGTTTTGCCTGCCACTAACATTCCTATAATGTTAACAAAAAGTGTTTGTGATTTGTGTCCTTTATTAAAGTAACGCACATTTGAAATTTCTTAGTTCTGTTTGGTTGATATTTTTTCTCAAATTTCCAAAGAAAAATTTAAAAGTCCTTAAAAATAGGTAAGTATACTTTCTCTTAATTAAGTTATTCACGATTTTTATTGAGTACAGGAAAATAATTATAAAAAGGGATTGGGTGACTCAACCACCCCGCGTAACCATTAACGTTAGTACCGAGTGCGCGCCTACTCCCGAGTTAATTACAATAGTTTTTAATCATTAGATGTAATTATGAAGATTTTAAAGCTATAAAATAATTTCCGTGTGCCAGATCGGGAAAACTGACCACTGTGCGTCGCATTGTTTAGCTATAAGAGGGCTTTTGGCGACGGACTTCGTAATTTTGAACCATATTCAAATAACGAGGACTACACCTAAGCTGGCACCTCCCTCTCCTAACTACCACACCTCACCAATGAGAGGACGTTTGAGCTCTTGACAGATTTAACGTGCATCACTCTCCTATACGGTCTGTTTTTGGTGGTATGAACTTGAACTCATGACATGCCAGCTATGAGTCTGATAACTGGCTAACAGGCTACGGTGGCCGCATTTCATTTGTGAATATATACTGGGTTCTTAATTTGAACTTTCAAATTTTAAAGATTTTTTTCCATTTTATTCGATTATTTTAAAGATGGGAGCAACGTCTTTGATGTTTGATGGTTCAGTTATATTATGCACTTAGGTGTTTTAGAATTTTAGCATTTTTATATTATAATATTTTTTAGAATGTGATGGCGAATAGCTTAATTTTTTTAGATATTAATTTTATAAAATTTTAAATTTTTGAGAATTTGGATATTTCTAGATCAGCTTACCATATAGTAATAAAGGAAAGGTTGGCGCTATCAAACTAGTTTAACCCCACTTATCGGTCCAAGACTGCAATTAGGTATTTTATAAATTTTTATCTTATAAATTTTTAATTTTGGTAGAAAATGATGGTATTTTATTATTTTTCATATTCGCCATTGATATTTTAAAATGAGATTTTGTATTCTAGGATTAATATAATTTCAAATTTTTGCTTAATTATAGAATTGTGATTTATATATATATAAGTGTGTGTGTGTGTGTGTGTGTGTGTGTGTGTGTGTGTGTGTGTGTGTGTGGTGTGTGTGTGTGTGTGTGTGTGTGTGTGTGTGTGTGTGTGTGTGTGTGTGTGTGTGTGGTGTGTGTGTGTGTGTGTGTGTGTGTGTGTGTGTGTGTGTGTGTGTGTGTGTGTGTGTGTGTGTGTGTGTGTGTGTGTGTGTGTGTGTGTGTAATTCACAATAACATATACAAATAGTCATACACCTAAGTATAACTACTAGTTAGAACAGTAAGAAATGTTAACCACAGTAGTACAATAGCGAACTCTTGGCCTTAAGAACCAGAATGCAGGTTTTAATATTTTTTTTTAACTTGACCTGTAATTTAATAGACTACTTACTTGTACAAAGTCAAAAATCTTTGTATTAAAAACTGTAAGATATATAGTAAAAGTTACAACTTTAACACAACATCCAATTAATGTTTCCCGCCAAAACCAAAGGAAGTAATTGTAGTAACGTATAAAAGTAAAATTAGAGTAAAATAAGATAAAATAAAAGTATGTCTCCATATATATTTAAAAACCTTAAATATTGATTTAAAATTTATTGGAATTAAAAGGGAACCTCCAATCATATACAGTGATACTAATATAAAATAAAATATATTTAAATTTAATAAACATGTAGCATCATCTTGTGAATAACTGTATGAAACCTTTTTAAAAATGAAACCTAATGCAAATATAACATTACATTTTGTAAACCTGAACTCTCGTTAGGTAACAGAGAATAGTTTGGATCCATGGTTGCCAAAACTTAAAATACTGTATTAATTGAACATTAACTTAAGCTCCAATATTTTTAAAAATTTTCTCGGTGATTTCAATTGGTCTCAAAGGAAAGTAAAACAATTCATCCACTTAGAAATAGTTTCTATAAAATACACATAAAAGTTTTCTCTTGTATAAAAATTATTTAGGAACTTTACTTAACAGCTTGATTATAAGCAAACGATAATTAGTGTCAAATTACAAAATAACTTGCTAATTTAAGAAAATCATGTTATGTGTGTGACCAAGTAGACTATTTTCACACTTTGAAAATTATTTTTATGCGACAAAAAATACCTAAAAGTTATTTTTTTAATAAAAGAAAACATACACAGCTCACTTTGAATATCGTGGACTATGGAAAGCGTGGTTTATCATTATTCAAAATTATTCACGTTATTAACATTATTCAGAATCATGTGAATATGAAATAGATGCGCTCAGGAGAGTCATACTAAATGTCATGCAGGATTTCAACGGCCTCCCACTACAAACGCCTGAGACGATAGGTATGTTGTCAGGTGGACTTCGCAGGATTCTACAGCAATATCAAAGGGATGGGCTTTTTTGCAGCTTACGACAACGTCTGGAGCAATACGTCCCAGGGACTATTATTGTGGTTTCCCTTGAGTTTGTAGCACAGATACATTTGGCGACAGTGGTGTGCCGAATGAAAAAACTGAGTGAAGGAATGACAACACATCAGGTTTTCAAACGGGCCGTAATTCTAAGTGCAATATCATGATAAATCGTGTTTGGACTCATCGAAATGAACGTACGTAACCTGCTTGCATATAACATTGCCATATCAGCATCAAATGTCATAACAGTCATTAAGTACATGACAAGAGAATCTTTTGTTCATGTTGTTGGTAATCCGAACAGTTAGCGTTTCCTTCCTGAAATTTTAAGCCTGGACGCTATACTCTATTCTCGGGGCCTCAGAGCCCTTACATTTCAGCAGGATAATACTAAACCTAACGTTTTTTCATGCCCTGATATATCTTAACACGGAGAGTGTTCGACTGTGGTCAGCACACACATGTTCACTAGATCTCTCATCCATTAAAAACATCTTAGCCGTGAGCCATTGATTCATCTACGGCTCTGCAACAGCTGAGAAGGATGAACTGTGGCAGACTTGCAGCATTATAAAAGGAATTCTCCATAACTGTCATACAACACCAATTCGACTAGTTGCTAAATTCGATTAGAGCCATTTGAGCTGCCAGATGCAACAGCAATTTGTACATGTTTTTTGGTCCAGTGTATCTTCAAAATGCCTTCAAATATTATCAAGTTTTCTACCTGTTATACTAAATACGTACAATAAGTAAAATTTTGTTATTAGAGGCAAATTTATTGTCCAGCAAATTTTATGAAGAAATGACGAGACATTTTAATGGATCAAAAAGATAGTAGAAATACATATTAAAAATTCATGCATAATTTCTTAATAAACGAAATTCAGTAATATATACAAATATCACGTGTCGTTTTAAAGAGAAAAGAAACGACAACCCGGAATGTACGAAATATGGAATTTATCTTGCTAGTTTCTTTCTTTACAATTGGAATCCCAAGGTTTTAAATCTGATTCGAGACAAAAACATCACTTTAGAAATCGTATGCTGTAAAATAACTTTTTTTTCCTAAAACTTCCTTTTTTTTAAGAATTGAACATTACTACCAAAACATAATATGGGTACCCTTTTTATGACAGATTAACGTTTTTAAAATTGAGTTAAAACATTTATTTACTCGGCATAGGTGATGTTTTGGTACGATTTGTATTTTGAATCCTATTACATATAAATGAAAATTTTCGCGAGACATTAATTAGAAATGTATAAAAAAAAATCCTTTTAATAAAATGTTTTTAAATTAAACATTTTGATATTTCTTTTATACATTTTTCTCTTACCATTGCCTAGCGTAAGGTTTCTGGCTTAAATAATGTGAGATGTAATTTATCTTATACTTTATCATAAATCCTAACATAAAAAACGCTTTTGCAATAACAATATAAATGTATGTGGTGTAAGTCACGTACAATAACGTCAAAAAAAAATTGTAGTAATAATTCATTTAATAGCGACATTTCTGTCTATGATGTTATTTAAATCTCATAATAAATCATCATTGAAATATTTCGTTGTAATCTGCTTAAAATGTTAGATTAATTTTAGAGCAGCTACAAACACACTAGAAGAGAATCGATACAAACATAACACACTAACAATAACTACATATTTATACTGCCCCCCCCATCCGGTATAGTGGTTAGCGACGCTGACTGCTGTCTCGAAGGACCTGGGTTCGAATCCTATAGAAGGTATGGATGTTTGTTGTTGTTGCTTATGTGTGTGTGCCACTTGTCTGACGTAGTCAGATCGAGGCCCACAAAATTCGTAATGGCAACGGGCTAGATATACGCCTGTCGTTAGCCTAAGCTTTGAGCTCATGAAGGTGACAGTACGATTTTGCTCACGATAGATGACGACACCATTCAGACCCACAGATTTAACGAGCACGTACTCCGTGTGTACTCGATGAATATTTGGTGGCATCGGGCCTCGAACCCAGGCCTTCCGGTCTGGCGTCCAATGCTCTAACCACTAGGCTACCCATAGCCCAATGGATGTTTGTAAAAGTATAATGCTCTTTCGCGGCAAGGGCACTCTAAATAGCCGTCGAGCCGCAAGTCTTCTAGGGAAATTGGTGGAAAGGGAAGATAGGTGGGAGGCACCCGACCACCCCCAGGGTGTTCTCTCTCAGAACTGGGGTGGAAAAGAGCTAAAACGTACTGTGTCACCTGCATGATGGTCAAGGCTACGGCTAACGAGAGACGTACAATCTAGCCCTTTGCGAGGAGGAATTTCGTGGGCGCCGATCTGGCACATGTCGATCAGATTGCATTAATAACAACAACAACATATAAGGTTAATAATTTATCAAAATTATATCTATATTTCACAAATTGCTTCGCACGAAAAAGTTTTATTTCTGGGAATGAACAAAATACGGAAAACACCAGCCACGCAGAAGATATTTAAGAGGTACGTGAAATGAAACAGAGGTATTTTCAAATGTTTCATAGACAGGAGACTAACTTGATTTTGAAATATACTTGGAATAGTCTGAGACACAAGCCACCCTCCACCTCAACAAATGCCAAGCAAATATATCTTCATTGTGTATTACATTTTCTGCAAAAAATTACATTGTACAGATTCCGATGACGAAGATGAAATGAAAAATGCAGCTTTTGTTCCCACGCCATTCGAAATGTGTAACGTCATGAAAAATATGCGCAATAGTGTAGACACACTTTCCATTGGGGAAATAAATAACTAAATGGACAACACCAAACAATCTGATGCTAAGAAAGATAACGCAAAGAAAAATATCAGATTATTTTCCAAAAACTCAATAAATGTATTGTTTTTCAAAAAAACTTGAAATTTTTTAACTAAATTTCATTAAGTTCTCGTGAATATCATTGTTTCTTTGACTTCTATTAAATATATATCTATATGTCGCAACCAGGAGTTTACGGACGTAGAAGGGATTGTTGAAGAAGCAGTCCTGATTATGAAATAAGTAATTTTATTTTGGATTAATCAATTTATGATCACTTTATGATTAATTCAACAACTTGAGAGCAATCCTAATCAAATCTTATAAGATTTTAAAAGGGATATTTATCTCTAGATCTACTTGTCGATCACTTAAGCTCACAGCTCACTGCTATCACTCATAGCTCTTTCCTAAACTATTATGGTTCTCTTCAAATCAACTTCTCTAGTATTTTCACTTCTCCGAATGGCAGTTATAGCTTGAATGCTATCTCCATGACGAATGGCTTCCTACTCAGATTCACGATCTACAATTAACTTTAACACGAGTTCATTTACGTCACAGGGATATGGATCTGAATAGATCCTCCATCCCCTATTTGATGTTTTAGTTACCTTTACTGTGGTTGTTCCTGGATGGTAGAGCGAAAGTTCCTGTATTCTGTTGATAGGGTACAATCTGACTGGATGGCAGGGCTAGGCAGTGGGGTGGCGACAGATGAAGCACTCTAGAGGTTTAGGCGGGAAAAACTGAAGTAGGAACTTTAACACACCCTTTGCCAGGGTTTAAATAGCATTTATATTAGCTTAGAATCAAGTTATCACTATGGACGACGGTTTTAAACTCAAATCACCGATAAATAATTTCTCATAGAGGATTAATTGAAGAACCGCAGATAGAACACCCGTCCCATATATAAATAAAATAAAACTATAATAAACTTAATTGTGTTGAACATACTTTTTTGCAATATCCTTTAACACGAAAAAATATTTCCATTCCTCCAGGTTCATGTTAAATGATTTTCGCTGTATATATATATATATAGGCATCTCAAATATCCAATACAGTTCAGTGTAAGCATATATACACCTTTGTCTTGGAGATAAGGACAAATAATATATAACCTGGGAAAAAGATGTAATTTTTTATTAAGAGGAATAAGAAAGAAAGATACATTAAATTCAAATAAATTTAATTAATCTTGGGAAATACGTGTAATTTTATCCTTCCCAAACCAGATTATAAGTAGTGTCATATTCGTTTTTTAAACCAGAAACATAAAACAAACCTGATCATAAATTGAAACGGGATGCCATTGTAATAAACGATAAGTGATTTTAGTGCAGACTGAATTTATCTGAAATACGTAATCATATTTAAGTGCACTCTTTTCGACCAATCAATAATCACTAAGAAACTTAACGAAAAGGGGGAGGGAATTTCTTCCCATACAATTTGAATTCATTATCTATTTGCATATTATATAAAACATTCTGTGATTTATTATTGTATAAAATTTGTGTAGAGGAAAATTATGATAGGAAGCTTTTTAAAGCAGTCCAGCCTGATATCTCGTTACGAAAAATTAATTCACCAGGGATATAATTTCGTGGGATCGAATAGGGAGCTTTTGTTACCAGTAAAAATACGTGTTTTTGCGTATGATTTATTATTAAGGTTTCATTTTAATGTAAAAATAATTAAATAAATTATATATATATATATATTCTAAAATTTTGAATTTTCATTCGAAAAAATAGTTTTTTTAATCCATGGTTAAATATGATTGTTTTATTAATATGAATACTTTTCCATAAAATTCACGGCAGAAATAAAAAAAGTCTACACAAAAGAACTGACATTATATTTAAAATAGCTTAAGCGTAAAGTTAGTTAAGTACTTTTTATTTACAGATAAGGCATACAAATTACTTTTAGATTGAATTTCTATGTTGAATCCATCTATATAAGAATATGCACACAAAAGTTTTACTTTAAAATCACGTTATCTTATTTAACTATACATACAATTTTGTATACTTTGCAGAAGACTTATGGTTTTAATGGAATGTATCCGATAATTGCAATGAGATTTATTTTTCAACTATTAATATCTTTTATTCAAATAAGGAATATTTATCGTGTTTATAAAGTATTTATATATCATGTTCGTAAAAATTGTCAAATATCTGTTTAAAAACATTTCGATAAAATTGTATTTGAAGAATGTTAAAAGATACTTCAAACAGAAGTTATTAAGATATTATAAAAAAACCAGATAGAAAAAAGTGAATTATTATTTCTTACCAATTATTAACCTAATAATTGGCAACAAATATCGCAAACATATACTGCGTTCAAAAGACAAAGACGTGGCACCTTAATAGAAATTTCACATACTAAACACTCCTATTATACTATGAGAGGATATTAAAGTATGGCTCTCTTTGACAGGAAATATTCTATAGTGTCTTTAAAGTAATCAACAAAAGAACTTGAACATGACTGATCAAAGATCTCGTGACCGCTATCAGAAAGGAGTTTTAAAAAAAAATTTTAAGTCACCATAAGCAATATGGAGAGAAGAATGTGTTATGAAATGGAAGTAACTTTAGGGAAATGTTAAAAACTTCATTAGATTATTATGTTAAGAACCCATTATTTAAACAAATAAAAAATGACACTCTAAAGCAAGCAAAATATAAATAATCTCTCTTTTAATTTCATAAACAATATATTGAAGTAACCCATATATATATATATATATATATATAGTATAATAAACTGAAAACATAACAAGACTAAACTATCAGCTAACAAAGCCAGAAGATAGAAAACAGAATTTCAGACACATAACTATAAAAAATGGTGGAAAATGGAGACCTATTATTGTTTCTAAAGCTGTTGCTGAATTAGGAATAGCAAAGTAGGGTTAAGTATACTTTACGGTTCTACCATTCCCCGTACAGCAGAAATTTTCGTCATAATAGAAAAAACAGAGCCATATTGAATGTTAGGCCTAAAACTAATATTATATATATATATATATATATATATATATATATATATATATCTTTTAGCTATGTTGGCTGTGTAATTTTGTCTTATTATTTTATTTCACTTTATTATACTATATATATAAATATAATTTTATTTAAGCTGCCCTAAGTCAGCAGTGATTATAATACTGTATCATCCATATTTTTAGGGCGTTTTTCACGTAGTGGAATAAAAGCGTTATTAGGACGCAAATTTCGTCCTGGTCTTCGTTCCATATTTTGTCGTACCTTTTTCTCTGCCAATAAGCAACCAATTGAACTCGGATTTTCGGCATTTGGTTGCATTTGTGCCCTAGATGAGACGAATCATATTTAAATTTAATCATTTTTAATTTTTTTTTCTTTAGTACAGTACTACTTTCTGTTAGTAAAAAGTTCATTAGTTGCATTATATTGTAAAATACAACATGTGAAAAACGCGCTAAAATTACTTGGTCATGCCAATGATTGATATCTTGTTATATTTAACTCTATTATTTTTTTTTTCATATATCCTTCCTAAAATCTATTGTTTGATTATCTTTCAATTAAAATTTTTTCAGTTTTGATTATTGTTTAATCATTTCTTTCTAGTAGAGAGTTTTAACTATATATATGACTCCTGAAAACACTGCCTAATGTGGACAGAGGGGTGATCGAGTTTGTGAGAATGCCGGATTATTGAGAAGGGGTTAAAAATAAGTACGAGTATTTCCTCAGAAAATATTATATTGCACATGTATGTATTTTATTCTTGAGAATACAACATAAAATAAATTGTCCAAATACTCTTAGAGGGAAAAAAGTAAGTATTTTATGAAAACTTAAAACATTTACTACATGGAAATGAAAGGTAATGAATGCGTAGCATACAGTAGTTTACCTGATCAGACACACCTTTTAAAAATACTTTATGTAGGCATAAAGCTGCTTAAAAAGGGAATTAAGTTGCAGACTTTGTAAAAAATGCCTACTTTTTCTTAAAGAAATTCATAATGTTCTGTTGTCTTTTGTATTGCATTCAGCGCTTTAAGGCACATGGGGTTTTTTGACCTGTAAGAGTGTGGTCGAGTTATCCGGACAGCTGAATTATCGAGTGCCGAGTTTTCGGGACTCTACGGTATTCGATTTAAATGCAAGCATACAAATAAAGATAAATGATAAAAACAATATTATAAAGATTTATTTTTTGAAAAAACTATGATTGAATTTTTAAATCAGTCTGTCTTGTTCCAAAATTATCAAAATACATCTTTATCTCCTGTATTAAGTGATGTAAGTAAAGGAAAAATCTATAAAAAGTATATAATTTCATAAAAAAATATACTGAGAGAAATGTATTTATTTGTAACTGAATCATTCCCCATATTTATGTAACAGTTTAACTATTGTTTCTTCTCATGTGTGCATAAGTCTCTTAAATTTATTTTAGATTCCGAGTTCCAAAAATCAGTTAGAAGTGCCTTTTTTGTTGGTTGTACGTTTATCTTTAGAGATGTTTGTGTTTAAATTTATTGTTAAGTAAAGGAAACAGAGTAATTAAAAGATGGTTTTTTTTCCCATAGTACAAATATAATATAAAACTGAGTGTATAAAGTAAAGAATTTCATATATTTGGAATTAAAAGGAATGGTTTTGAGGTCACAATATATATGAATATCATTTTTTCATCTGAATATAAAAACCTCATTTTACAAATATTATTATATAAATATTACTTCCTTATACGAAGTTATTGAAAAAAATAGTAATTATATTAATTGAATTAATCGAAAAATCGATAAAATGCATTATTTTACAAATTAAAAACAAAATAAATAAAAAAAGTTTAACCATATAAAATATTTTTAAAGACGTCGTATCATAGTTCAAAATTATTTTTTGATCTCGGCTGAATATTTAATCATGATACCTTATTACTCATAGCAAATAACTCAGATTATCCTCTAAAAGGTCTTAATTTCCTTTAAAAGGTTTGAATAAGCTATAAAACTTGAAAAATTTCTAAGGCACTAAAATTATCTTCGGAAACATGTGTTACAACATGCTATGTGTGTGAGTTAAGGCTCTGCTCTCAAAATAAAATTAATGATATTATTATTTAGAACTCAAAATTTCTAACATGCTATACATTGAATCATCTTACGTGGAATTTCCTTTTTATTTTTACTATTTGGATTTTTCACTTCTATTTCCTGTTTATATTTAAAATGTTCTTTAAGAATCTTAAAATATTCAAAAGAAAACACCCCAATTTAATCCTATCACACGAATATTTGAGGATTAAATAGTTTCATTATTTCAGTAAGCGAAATAAATAGAGTACTTAGGATTTTTTCGCTTGGAGCATCAACACTCATTAATCAATGTAAAATACCTTAAATCTTTATTTTCCTATTTAGCATTTGTAGCACATTGGAAAGCGGTTCAAAATTAAGAGGTTAAGAAAAAGAATTCACAAATATAAAAATGAGGCTACAGAAAGCGTTTCGTAAAAGACCTGAGAAAATACATTTGTTTAATTTAGAAAACGAAAATTTTTAAGTAGAATTGTAGAGACTTTGAGACAAATGGATAAATAGCATTTCAGAGAGATAGATCTTTTTTGTAATGTATTAGAGTACAGGTAATATTTCGCAGGGTTTAAGTAATCGCTTTTAAAATGCTATTTTTTTTCCATCTGCATTCGAAAAGGGATTTTGCACACATGAAATACATTAATCAAAAGATTTAAATGCATTTTAGGCTTTCAAAGACATTTTGGATAGATGTTTAAGCAATTTTGTATCTTTTTAAAAAAGAAACTGACTTAAGTGCACAATTCTCATGATTTAATTAAGGAATATATGAGAGTCAGGTATTATGGAATACCATTTACATTTCTAAAAAAACTCTTTACTGGTTTTTGATTTAAAAAATCTCCAAAATCCTTGTGGATATATACTATAAACAATTGTAAGGAATCACCACTTGCAAAAATAAATAATATTTGTTTAATTGTTATAAAAAATTTAGAGACCATTCCATGTATTACCCGATTGTAGAATAATCGGGTAATATGGAATAAGTCGTTCAAACCATTGGAAAACTAACTAGCACTTCATAAAACGTAGTTATTTTTTACTATAAAAGCCATGTTTTTAAAAATACGTGAAGGTCATTTCTACTTCGAATCTATTTACAAAAGTCACAATATAATATTTCTCTGTTCTATTGCAATCAAGGTGAGCTCACACAAAATAGTTGAAGCATTGAATTCAAATTTCCCCTCGTTAGTCTTCGGAGAATTTTCCGTTACAGAAGATACATTTAGCGTCTTTTTTTCGGGTTCTTTAATATATAGCATGAAACATCTTACAAATGATACATCAGAATGGAACGACTCATTGCTGCACCTTGGATAATACGGAATACCTAGTAATCTATTATACCTGACACGTCATCTTGGAAAATAAACCTTTAAACTGAAGTACAAAACATAGCTAAAAAACTACCACAATATTACAAAAAATAACTCTTTTAGTGTACATTATGCTTACCTTTAATGTTTCAGTCACATGTGTACTAGGCTAAATTGCTTAAAAACTTACCTGTAAAAACTTTTTAAAACTGCAAAACACACTTTGTTCTTAAGCGAGCGGTATTGCAACAATAAGTGGTCAACGCTCATTGCAATGCATCATGAGTCTTTCTTCAGTAGTTAAAAGTTTTTCCACACATTAGCAGCTACAAACAGAGCTAAAATCTGGGTATTCTATATTATCCGAGTATTCCATAATACTCTACTCTCCCCTATATATGTCTTAAAATTTTGATTACTTATAAAACAATATAATTTTTATAAACATACTGGATTACTTTCAAGTTTTTTGAGTTCATGTGAAAGTCAATTTTTAAAAATAAGGTGACTGAATTTTAAGATATGTCGTGTAAAAAGAAATATATTTGAAAATTTTATTCACAGTTTGAATCAATATTTACTTGAAAACAATTATAACGATCTATATAAATTTTTGTTAAAGAAATTTATTAATTCATTTATGCTTAACAAAAGAGTTTTCATTGTTTAGTGTCAAAAGGAAACACTAAAAATACATTCAAAACAGAGAGTATATGTATTCACTCAATACTTACGTAATATGCTATCGACCAATGAGCTAAACTCATGACAGTCACATGATAAATACAATCCCGAGCTCTCCAATGAATTCAAAGCTGATATTAGATATGTACTTGTTTTTCTACTAGTATAACATTTAGATGAAATTTCAAATTTTGTTACTTGGTAAAAATGTTCACATTTAGAAGCACTTATTGGAGGATTAGAACTCGGTACCTTTCGATTCGTAAGCGCCTAACTTACCACTAGACAAAAGTGATCACACTTGTCCGGAGGCTGTTACTTGCTTATTTAGATTCCGCCACAGTACTCCCCCGCCAGTGAGTCGGTGGATAGGCAAACGAACGCGATATTTGTTGTTATGGCGAGCGTGGGAGTTGCTACTATTGCGTCAAGTGAGTCTGACGACTTTGCTGCGCCGAGTGGGTGCGATGACTTTGCTGCGTCGAGAAGGTTCGACGACTTTGCTGCGTCGAGAGGGTTCGACGACTTTGCTGCGCCAAATGAGTCCGGCGACTTTTGCTGCGCCGAGTTGGTTCGACGACTTTGCTGCGCCGAATGGGTCCGACGACTTTTGCTGCGCCAAGTGAGTCTGGCAACTTTGCTGCGCCAAGTGAGTTTTGACGACTTTGCTTGCTCTTCTTGCAGGTAGATGGTGCCATGACACATCAGAAGATTTTGCGTTTTTCTTTTCAGCCGAGGTCACCAACATTAGTGGATTAGAACTCGGTACCTTTCGATTCGTAAGCGCGTAACTTACCACTAGACAAAAGTGATCACTCCTGTCCGGAGGCTGTTACTGGCTTATTTAGATTCCGCCACACGCTTCAAAATGTAATTCAAAATTTTAAAAAAATACTTTTATTATACATGTAATTTTAAATCACACAAAAGTGCATTTTATTTAATTATGTGCATTATTATTGTTTGCAAATTTATACTTTTTAATAGAATTGTCAAAAAGCGTAAGTTTGCAGCAGAGAAGCGGATGAATTGATTGTCTAGAATTACGTGATGACTTTCATCATGTGACTATGGCGTTACATCAATGCATGAACTAATATTTTTTTTTTTTTTTTTTTTGCTGAGAAGATTAATAAATCCCCGTGTACCACAAAGTACCACACGGGGGTTTACAGAAGTAAGCATAAAGCACACATAACGAAGAAAGAATTTAAAGTCATAAAGGATTTCAATACAAACATCCATGCCTTCTCCGGGACTCGAACCCAGACCCTACGGCACTGCAGTCAGCGTCACTAACCAGTACACCAGATGGGTGGCTTTATGAGCTGATCGGCCACTAAAACATGTTTATACTTGTCATGTGGTCATGGCATCACATTAATTTAGCCCATTTGGCTAAATTCATGCAAATCAAAAATAAATGCATCTTATCAAAAGATATCACCATAAATGCCGTGATATACAGTCGATAGTGTAATTTGTTCCCACACACGTTTGAACACCGTAATACCAAAAATGGCAGCATTTGGTGAAATTTTTTCAGTTGAGAATGTATTTTCGTTTGATGAAATTTATCTCGTTGCTATAATACATAAGTTTCATTTAACTTTTTCTCTGAAAGCGCACTTAAAGCTTATAAATGCTTTTATTTTTTGAAAAGCACAATTGAATGCAGAAGTTGTTCCCCTAATTACTATTATAAGTGAAGAGCAAATTTTCGTTTGATGCTTTTATTTTGATTTTAAGAATTGGAAAAGTCTTTTTACAGCTAACATTTAATACAAAAAACATGAACTATTTTGAAAATTGAGAGAGCTAAGATTATTTAACACTCTGTAGACCTATGACAAATGCTATTCCACCAAAAATACAGGAACTATTATTACTTCACGAAATTACTATACTAAAATAAGTTCCAGCACCGAATTAGATAATTTTACCAGGTACTTTATATGCAGTGGAAAAATACAAACAATATTCTTTAAAAAGTTTCATTATTAAAAAAATAAATTTAAAGTAGATATTACTAAAACAATTTTTATACATGGATATAAAGGTTTAGAATAATAATATAACACTCCTAACTATATATATTCCTCGTTTTTAGAAGAACTTTGGGAATTGTATTCTATTTAATTAAAGATAGTATTTATGTAATTAAAATTGAAACTTATAATCACATACATCTCTTAATCATAACGTCTTTTTGAAATTTTTGACTGTTCAGTAATAAAATTAAAAGTTTTAAACATAAATTAAATAAAATGTAATAATTGTTTCGTGTTTTATAAAATTGAATGATTACATTTGAAATGCTCCATGCAACTTATTTAACTGTTTATTATATGAAGCTACGCATAATTTTCATATTAATAATATGTCATTCAAGACTATTACTTTTTATTAAATAAAGACTTAGTCGAATACACATTTTAAGCCATATTAATCCTAAGTAAAAATTAAAAATTTAATGTCCATGTAATCATTGTGAAATAGTTTCTTATTCAGCAAGGCTCATACAATTTGATTAAAACCCAGTTAGATATTTTCAATACGTATCACTAACATTTATTGTACAACAAGACAGTTACAGACTGATATTTAAAATAAACAGTGGAAGGATTTGTTACAAATGTTCCATGGTTACTGCTATTCAGTCAACAAACGCACGCTCACATGCGCGCAGAATGGTTTTATAAATAGCCAGTTTTTTTTAAATTAATTTCAAAGAATACTTCAAATAGGTTAATACGAATTCTTCTTTCATAAGATAATTAAATCTTTCTTAGAAATAGTAAAAAGGAAAGAATTTAATTTAAAAGAACAAAATGTAATATATGTAATAATGTAAAATTATATAAATTTTATGTATTGTCTTATTTTGTATGTATTTCCGGTGGCAATGCTCTTCCTTCGAAGGGTACCCAATGGACTGGATCATCAGAATAATACTGGTTTAATACTGTGCGCACCAGCCAAAGTACTCTGTCAGACGTACAAATATTTCCTTGGCCACATTTCTGTCTTGTTCTTTCACCAATTAGTCCCGTCGAGGACGTGATTGGACTCCGCTTGCATGCCCTGCTCCTGCTGCGTTCAGAAGACACATTGTGGAAAATGGTGGATAGTGAATGAAAAATCATTCCTATAATGCTATCCATACTCTCACTGACTCTGTTACTTCCTGTGTAATAACCTCGCTGAGGTTATCGGTGTTTGGGGGGTTCGAGTAAGGATTAGCCAGAAATAGTTCAAACAGAGATTTATTAGTTCGCTATCTTAAATCTGAAAACTCAGGGTAGGAAATGCACCACTACTAATTATAAGAGCAATCGCACGGCTAAAGGATGCTTAATATATGAGTATAAGCTTAATTCACTTACTCTAGATCACACTTTGGAATTCTACAGTATATATCCCCTTAATTCTTTCATTTGCTGTACAACCTCCGGTTGTTACTATCTCAATCTTATAACTTCTTCGCCAGAAACTACTCATCCACTAAGTATCGACTGGCTGTCGACTAACTTCGCGTATCTAAAAGTCAATGCTTAAATCGAATCACTCATTTGTATGAACCACGTCTTCTTCGGGAGAACGTTTTCTATAGAACAACAGTTAAAAAAAATAAATTTACCCTAAGAGGATTAGTTACAGGTTCGCGGATAGACAAGTTACACTTGTAACACAATCTTCGGTGGGTTCAGTAATTTCGAGAATCATTTCAAAATAAATTTCGCTTATTATTCACTGGTGTCTTCCTGTGTTACTTCTCTTCAAGTTTACTTTTTTATGTTGAATTTGCATTGACAATTAATAAATATTATGGAAAAAACTTAAATATTCTTATACTAATTAGGAATTCTTAAATGTTATTTCTGGAGAAAATTAATTTGAAAATGGTCAAAAATATAGCATAATTCTGTAAACTGTATAAGTGTACACCATTTGTAACCTTTTTTGAGTATAACTCTGTATTACTCAAAAAAAGCTACAAATGGTTCTAGAAATTTATTTTATGTATTTTTTTATTTAAATTCTTTCTGTTTTACATTACATTCTATGATGAAAGGTGTACCATTTTATGGTTGACTTTATATTAAGACATCTAATGATTTTATCAGAACATTATTTTTTATTTTTGTAAAATAAGATGATAAAAAACAAATAACTGGTAAAAAGTTTTAGTTGAAATTCAAATAAGATTTGGAAATTTAATTGTTATGAGAGAGAATAATATCTCCTCATTTGTACAGAGATTGATTCATAAAGAAGCATACACTCCCTGATTATTGTAAAACAGAAACAAAATATGCTCTCTCAAAGATGCTCTCACACCTTAGCAATCCTTAATGTAGATTGATTCTTAATATGTGTGTATCGCTCTTGACGGAAAAGACGTATTGAATAGTGTGCGTGTTATATGTGATTACTCAGTCGAAATGACGGCATTTGCAGAGGAAAAGACTTTTTGTGTTTCTGAATTAAGCAAAACGGAATCCGCAACTGCTGTGCTATGGCTTTTCGATCATGATTCGGAAAAAAATCTCGAAATATGAAATCTATCTAACACACACACAATGGCAT
Organism: Trichonephila clavata; assembly: GCA_019973975.1. Classification (NCBI taxonomy): domain Eukaryota; kingdom Metazoa; phylum Arthropoda; class Arachnida; order Araneae; family Nephilidae; genus Trichonephila; species Trichonephila clavata. Next base: position 29,134 of record BMAO01036100.1, read on the forward strand.
GAAAAATTTTAAGCTAAGGGCAGTTAGAGCAAAAATAAAAGCCCTGCACGACCAACTATATCACAAGAAGTCTCCTGTCGAGATTGCATCACCATTTAACAAAACCCGGGAAAATCAGCACGGAAGGTGAGTCGTGAAATGTAGATTTTTCAGTTCCACTGTCTGGAAAATTTTGAGAAAGAAGCTGAAAATGATTTCATCGCAAAATTTGAGTGACTTTGACAAATAAAAGCTCTTTAAATTTTGTTCCAATATGCAGCTTTGTTTAGAAAATGAAGATTTTGCTGATTAGTTAGTTTTCGCCACTGAAGCATTATTATTATACGTCAGTGGGAAGGTATACAAGCATAACGTTTGCTTTTGGGAAACAGAGAATCCTAAATCCACGCAACATGTGCAAGATTCTTCTAAGGTAAATAAGAGTTGCGCTGTGTCCAGAAAGAAAGTGTTTGGCCCCTTTCTTTTTTCACTGGGAAACTGTCATGAGAGCCTCTTTTTTTGGATATGTTAACTCTTTGGTCAAGGCAACAGCTATAGGACAACATTGAAAACTTTATTTTTCAACTGGATTGTGCAACACCACACTGGTCATCCTACGTGCGAGATTACCTCGATGAACATAACCGTCACTTATGGGTTGGACGAATTACGCAGTACAACATTCCCCTTAACCAATGCCCCCCTGAAATCCTGATTTAACGCCTTGTGATTTCTTTCTATGAGGGTACGCAAAAGACATGCATTAGTTGTTGATATAGTGGAGCTGAAACTTTGTATCAAAGCCGCTATTGATGGACTTGGTTTATACACGCGTTTGAGCCGAAATGGGTTAGTGCCTCAATGTATGTCGTGTAAACAAGGGAAACATAGAACATTTGTGAGTGTATCTAGCAATAAATAATCCTATACAATTATATTACAGTTAACATATAATATCTTACCTTGTTTTTGATGCATTGAAACTGTTTACTTCTTTATAAATCACCCTGTGTTTTGAAAAATATTACAAAGACAAACTTTTGCAGATTACAATGAGGTTAAACCAATTCGTAATTTTTTTTCTCAAAAGAAACTTGCTTTTTATCATACGTATAATATTATTTCAAATGAATTCTGATTTTAGTTACCTTAGTATTTAATAAATTTTTTAAATAATTTTAAAAAATTATATTTTTATCCTGCTGATAAAATATTTAAAATTGATACATTCCTAGCTAAACTAGAAAATCTTAAATATTTTCGGCCAATATTATTGGACAAATTCTAAATATTTGCTTACTATTTTAAAAACTCTACCTGTTTTACTTGAAGAATATTGCGAAATTTAGTTGGTACATATATAAATGTTTCAAAAATTAAATTAATGATTTGTACTGAAAGAACTTATACCTCTTTGATAAAAAATGAAGTAATAAGACACCTATGATTGGATAGAATAAGGCATGAAATAAGGAAAATATGTATACTGTGCAGTCAAATTCTGTTCATCAGCAGTCTGTTTCAGACTTGAATTATTTATCAAACACGGGTTACCGTTTTGAACATATCAGGCATTTCTAAAGCAGACCTGATCACAAATCGATCAACTACAATTGTTTCTGAAGCGGACCAAATTGATTGGAAATACACAATCTTATGCATAATTACCCTCTATCTATCTATCAATCAATAGTCATTAACCGAGCAATGGGGTGAGAAATGAATAATTTATACTAATAGAGACTGAATTGATAATCATTAACGTATCACGTGTGCCATCATTCTATGACCTTGTACTGCCTAAAAGATATCTAAAGGAAAATTGCGATGGAATTTATTAAAAGTTGAAAAGAGGCCTGAATTTTGTTGCTGTAGGTCCTTACAGTATATGATACTTTTCTAAGGTATTGTCATTATATAAATAAGAATATGAAAAAAAGTAAGATATTTTCTGGACTTCTGCATTTATGCCCAAGGAATTTTTTGAATTTAATTCTAATTCCATAAATATATTAATACAGTGTTTTTCTCTAATTAACTATTAGTGATGTTGTGTTTCAAGAAATTTAACTTTTACAAAAAAGATTGCCTTTTAATCACAAAATTATTTGTAGTAGAAAAACGTTTATGGCTGCAAAAGCGACATTGTTGGTTACATTTAAGGGAATTAAAGAAACGTTTTGTCACGTATTTAATTAATAATTGTTATAATTTTATTTTGCTAAAAACTTACAAATACATCAAAAATTTTTGAGTGATAGCTGTTTATTAATTCTTATTTATACCTGAATTATAATCATTGATGTCATCATTATTCCTCTCACTTTTCGAATGACCACTTTTACAATCATATATCACCATTAATTGAAAGTAGATATAGTCAAATTATCTTCATTGGCCCGAATCCAATATATTTGTTGATGCTTAACTGCAAAAAAGAAGTAAAGCAGGTAAGTCTGACTTCATGAGACCATAAAGAGTAAGCCTTTGGAATATTTGTTTTTGATTTATTTTGATTCAATGAAAATGATACTATGTTTGTATTGCTAGTCAATGAAGACAATTTTATGTATGTTTTAAGTAATTAATAAAGATTGGAACTATTTTGATCGCTGGTTTTTTTCTATATATTTTCACCGTAATTTCATTTGGAGAGAACCAGAAATCCTCTACCTGCCCACCAATGTCCGAGAAATTGACTATTACAGGAGCGGAGGTTTGATGGTCTGGGCACGAATCAAGTTGGATGTTGAATGGCCGCACACACCTTTATGTTTTTGCAAGAGGCATTGTGACTGCTGTGAGGTATTGGAAGTCATGGAGCGTTATGTTCACCTTTCCACGGTACAGTTGGCCCTGATTTTATTTTAATGAATAACAACGCGATTCCTCTGATCGATGAATTTCTGGAAAATCTGAATACTCACTGAATGGATTGCCCAGTTAGACCTCCAGACCTTATTCATATAGAGCAGGGGCGGCAACCTATTGGACGCAATTCTCAGTGGCACGCCACCGTTCTACAAAATTATAAGATAAAATTAAATCGTTCTGTTTCTCCTTTCAACACCTTACACATTTTTTATATAAAGGTTTTTTTTCACTTTCTGTTCACTGCCATAAAACGATTCTGCTGAATCAGCTTGCTTGTAGTTTGTTTGATTTATGTACAAGAAATAAAAATTCTGCGTTTAAATGTGACTTATAATTAGTATTAAATATTCAACGCAAATAAAAATTACTGGGTAATATTTATAAAATGAAGTATCTCTCATTACGGCTCAGTGAATTAAAAAAAAAGTAGTTTGTTCTCATATGAAATATATTTTGAGTCCACTATTCCGAATCCTGTATCAAATTGAAAGTCACAAATTATACCCTTTATAATGCGACATTCACTAGAGCTCTGCACGTACAAGGTTCGCTTTAAAAATTTAAATTATGTATTTAACTTTGTTGCATGAACACTTATATTTTCTGTTGTTTATTTCTTATTTCATAAATATTTGTAAGAATGCATAATATATGTACAATTTTATTTTGTTTTTCATTTATATTGAAGAGTAGTCATATTTTAAGTTTTTACTCCTTATTTAAAAACAAATTCCTAAAAAACACATATTTATGTCACAGTTTTAATTTTTTATTTATGTTGAAGGAATAGCTCTTTTTTATGTTGTTTATTTTTATGTCAATAAATATCTTTAAACGATGCATGATAAACATATAAAACACTCTAAATCTTGATATCTATTTCGTAACTCTGCCGTGGGAATCGAATTATTTTAAATATTTCTCATTGCATGGCACCCTGAATCATGTTGGTAGGTTGGTTTGGCACGCCACAGCTAAAAGGTTGCCGACCCCTGATATAGAGCATGCCTGGAATGCGCTGGAGAAGGCAATTGCAACGAACAAAACCCTTCCAAGACCCATCCAAGGTCTGAAGACAGAGTTGCTGAACGATTGGTATTAATTGCCACAGAAACTCATAAGTTCCCTTATTTCTGGTATAAAATCACGGTGCGAGACCTGTTTATCTGAAAGAGGGGTTCATACAACCTACTGACCAATTGCTTTTTACATTCTACAGCTGCTGTTTCGTACTTTCCAGCTTTGACGAGTGTTACTCACGATTATGTGGGTTTATTTTAATTCCTGAATGATTATTATTATTTTTTTGCATTATATCAGCCCTGTATACATTTTAAATTTCAAGAAAATCTGACGAGTAGTTCAAGAGATAATCGACACAAGATATATATATATATATATATATATATAAGTTCTCTTAATTTAAACATTAGTGTATATATGAGTAATAAATAAGATTTTACTGTTAAATATATAGGTCAAAATAAGAAAAATTGTTTAATAAGATAACTTTAAAAATATTTCACAAAATTTTATCTAAACTTTCATTTTTTCTGAACTTTGAAATTATTAAGCACGATTTGTTTCTTTAGTTTTATCAAGTAATCAATTTTGAATCATTATTTTGTTTCCAGTTCAGTTTAAATTGTTGGTGACTGATTGAGTATTGAGAATATTCTAATAATAGTACAATGAAATTTAATTAATACGAGAAATGAGAATGTTTGATAAAAGAAATTAGACAAGGAAATTGAAGTCAACTCCTATACATGTACGAATATAACTCAATATTTGGCATTTTAAACACATAATACGTTTTTATTTTAACTTGAGAAACTTTGTTTGAATGAGTTCTCAGTATTAAAACAAAGAACTTTTTCTCTTGAAGTTTCGAGTGCTAAATATTATATCAAAGAAACATTCAAAAAGAATAGATTTTTCTCAATTTACTTTCAGCAAATGTTTAAAATGATAAAAAAAAAAACAAATAGAGAGAAAGAGCTCTATCTTAAGAAAAAATACCCATCACATTTTTTGGAGGTTATATTCAAACGTACATTGAAAGTAAATGAAAAAGCACGTGAAAAATTTACTTAGCAGATATAAAAAGTTTCTGAAAGGTACTATAGTTCTAGAGTTCTAAAAACAATGCGACTAGAACACTAAATTAAATCTAAGAAACCCGAGGGAAATGTGACGCAAAATTAATTTCTGAAACTTTCTTCGAACTCACTTTTTGAAAAGTTGAGATTTTTGGGTTAGGAAAACAAAATGAAACTTATGATTAAAAAGCATTATAAACTAGGTAATTCCTAGATTATAAAACTTTATGATTCTACTTTCGAAATGAAAAAGTTCTTAAATAAATATTACACAACAGGAGAACAGAGAAATTTTTACTTATTTGGAAATACGATTCAGCCATGATTATTTAAAACATGGACTTTGTTTCCTTCCAATTAATAAATAAAGCGAAAATAATAAATAAATAAAAGCCTAACTACAGATTTTCTACCATCATTTATTTATTTAAAGTAATGTACCTCTTTATTCATTCATAAATGTTTTACATCCAGTTCACTCATGTGATATTTCCTTTCATCATGTTTATTTTGGGCATGCTCGTATTTGAATCTTTTAAATACGTTGTATAAAATGCATATGTATAACAATTAATTAGTTTTACTATTAGCTATGTATTCATATTTGTCGGTACTTTTAAATTAAATTGAATTTAGTCTATCGGCTAAGAAATCATTTGGAGACTGGAAAATGCCCTGGAAAATTTATTCAGTAAAAATAAACTTGAGAATTTTTTCATGTAAAATAATTCCTCTTATTTTATTATTACAATCTTATTTTGAGCTATTACACTTATGCGCTATACCACTGTACGAAATCTCTAATAACTCAATTGTCCAAGATAATCTTAAGATTTTTTTCTTTATAAAATCATTGAAAAGTTTATCATAAAACAATTTATTTCGAAACGTATAAAATTAAAACACAAGTAAAAAATGGGCAGAATATTTATACTTGGTCTCGCTCTGGATAATAAATAATAATATCGTTTGGTTTTATTTTTTTAAGATTTTAATCGGCACTAATTAAGAAAATAATTTTCTAAGGCATGGTTCCAAAATTCTGGTATGCTTTATATAGTTACGTTTATATTTGTGTGTAAGAGCGGGATTATTAAAATATTTGTTTTTATCTTTCTCTCTCAGGGAAATTTATTCAGGGGCATTTGATTTTGCAAAAAATATGCTTCTGTACATGTGTCTTTTTAATTATTGGTTATTAAAAATATTAGGCATTAAATGCATCAGCAAATAAAAATGGAGCATCCCATTATTTAATATGTTGGAGTGTAAAATAGGAAAACAGTTCAAAATGCAAACTTTAAACTAATTTGTAAGAAAGGTTTTATTTTTTAAATTTTGAATCATAACTATGCAAAGGCAATTACATTTTTACTTAAGTGTTTTAAAACAATTGAAAAAAACTTCAAAATTATAGGGATTTTGGTTAATTTTATAAGAACTACGGAGCCTTTGATTCCTCCATGAATTGTTTTTAACAAAATATTGTTATCTCAAACAATGTTAAATAATTACTGCTGGTTACCTTAATATTTAAAATTAGTTTTATTCAACATGAAAAATTTCCATTGCTTTATCTTTAGCTTCAGTTTTAAAAATTTTTTGTTAAGATAAATTAAATATATGACACTTAAAAACTTTTAATGCTTCGCAAAACATTATTTTTTTTTACAAAAAATACTGAAGTTAAAGGTTATGATGCAATCCTCGAATTTTTTCAAGGATTATAAACACAATCCTTAAAAACAGACTTAAATACTTGCATTAATTTTAATTATTTAAGCAAATTTCCAACTTGCTGTTTAAAAAATTGAATATTGAAATTATATACATAAACCAATTCATTTTTTTTTAATTTTTAAGATTTGTTATAATCTTAACTACTCAAGAAATGTACTTTAAATGGCTGTTTGATTTTAGAAGTCGTATAATGAATATATGTATTTCATACTTCCCTCCATTTGTGTTAGACATTTTTATGTAGTTATAAATTTAATGTTTATGATGTATTATGATTTATTATAAAAAGATAAAAATTGTTTTATTTATTTCTCAGTTATTAAAAAGCTCCATTCAAAATTTATGCTCTCAATGAGAAATAAACTTGATCGCTATCATTTTTAATTGTATTTTGAGTGAGTTTTTAATCATTAAAAAAAGTTGTGACATTAATAATCATCTTTTATTTTTGTCTGATTTTCTATAAATCGGGTAAACAAATTTTAGATATGAAAGAAAGAAAGAAAAATAAACAAAGAAGGAAATATTTCTGTATTATGTACACGTGTTTGTGTTAAGATTTCTTGACAAAAACTTTCTTGCATGTTTGGAGTTGTTAAATTCTTTAAAATATTTCAGATCTAACTTTTAGGTCGCAAGATATTACGAACGCAAGCTTAAAATAACTACTTGGCTGTAAAAAGAATTGTAAATATGATGTATGAGAGGTTTTGTTTTAAAACATGAAAGGAATGAAGAAAAAAAATACATTTTAAACCTAAAGGATTACCTGAATACTAACTGACAGGGACATAGAAAGATGAACTCTTTCGAGTTATTTGACTTTGAAAAAAACTTCCCTTTGATCTTCATTACTCAAAGTCAAAGTTTAACTCGCTGCTCTTTTAAAAAGTTTCTAAGTTAGTTTCACGCTTTTCTTGGTAACATTTGCTAATTAGATGGTACTGAGATAAAAAATTTAAAAATCTTAAACAGAGAAGTTGGTAAAAAAGGTTCTGCAACATTCTTTTCTTAAATGGACTTTTTCTTGAAATTCTCCTTTCTTCGGAATGCTCGTATAATCAAATATTTAAGTTCATGAAATAGTGAATAGGAATTTAAATGAATCTCAAATGTTGTAAGTCATGAAACCGTATCATGAATTTTAAACCCTAAAATAAAAATGACATTTTATCTGATTATTCATAACAAAATGCAACCGTAATGAATGATAAAGAAAGAAAGTATTTTTAGTTTACACGTTGTTTCTTGATGTCCAAACATTTCTAATTGAAAAACTATTCTTTAATATTTAAGCTTCAAAAATTGTTTTTAACAATATTCTTTTATGTAAATCTCAAATATATTGCACTTTTTATTTTATCTTATTGGCAATTATACATTTTGAAATAAAAATTGAGAATTCACTTCGGTGATAAGATTTGCGTGAATCAAAGCTTTCAAAGAATGATAAAATTTTGAAAATATTTACCTTATATTCTACTAAATTTTCAATAATTATTAATTAATTTAAAACTAATGAAGAAAAATTAGATTAGTAATAATTATACAGAATATTTTTTCACAGAAGCATCTTTACATACGGAATTTACTATATTCTAAATTACTCGAAATATGCATTTTATAATACTTGTTTAACATATACAGCTAAATTATTATTATTTGATCTATAAAGTTTCTCTTTTAGAGAAATATCAACAATCAAAATGCCTTAAACTTGTCAAATAAGTTGCAATGTCAGAGTATTTCAAATATGCATTATAATACGATTGAACGATTGAATGTAGCTACTGGTATTTTCATTGCAAGGATATGCTTTTAAAATTATAAGGTTCGCTCTTTTGAATTTATGAAACTAATTTGGATTTGATTGATTTTATTCTATTCTTTATTGATTCTATTTCTTCCTAGAAGCACTAATAAAAATGTTTGCAAATAAGACCACGAATTGAAGTGAATTGTATCTTCTAGTGCTTTTTATGTAAGCTTTTTTTTTAAATCAATTGAGAGATCCTGGAGAGTTAGAAAAGATACATTAAATTGAAAGAAAGGCAAAGAGAGATATTAGATGAAAGTTCACAGAAGGAATTAAATTTAAACGTCTGCCTGAGATATTGCAATTGATAGTCGTTAATCTAGACTAGGTTTTAGTCTAGACTAGGTATGTGAACACATCAATTTAATGGTATAGTTGCAACCTGATTGTCAGGTAAATGAACTTTTTTTGTTCTGAATTTCCGGTAACCTAAAGTTTACTTTAGATCCGGTGTAAGCAACTTTTTTATTTTTTGGCTCGCAGGTGGTAAAAGTGGTAAAAGATACCGGATAGCCGTGTCTTTTTTAAATGATTGCATCCATTATAAAAAATAATAAATATAAGTTAAATAAAATAGTGGTAGTTTTATTTAATTTATTTACTGTGCTAATTTCATATCATCTATAGCTGTACACATACACACAAGCACATTTAATTACAGAATCAGTTTAATGAGATACATATGTACCCTATCACACTTTTCTTCCATTTCTTAACCCCTTCAGCACCGGTTAAAGGAGAAAGAAGCGTTTCCACAAGCCCATACGTACTCAGAGTATACGCATGCAAGGGTCCGAGTGAATTTTCCTGCTAAGCCTAATTTCATTTAAAAATTCATGCAAAGTCTTTAATGCAATCAAACACTCTGAAATTTGCAATTTACTATCAAAATTATATCAATTTACTATGAAAATCTCTAGTTATACGATACAAATACTTCACTATATTTTCAAAAAAACTGCGAATTTTAAAGGAAATGTTTTTATTTTAATAAAAAAGTACCCTTTTCACCATGATTAAAATAACATAGACGCAAAACTTTCAAACTAATATCTGGCAAATCTCAAACGATAAATTCACTCTCCCAAACTAATACAAATCTTTTAAAAAAACACATAATATATAATTTTTTTTATTTTTAATTAAACATTCTATTGCTCATATCTACCTTAGTGATACATTAGAGTTATATTTTTTATTCTCAGTTAAGACAACTCGGCTTGCAATATCAAAGAAAAGAGACAGAATAGTATGTTCCCTCTTACAAAATTAAAATAAAGTCAGTAAGGACAAACGATTCTTTTTCATTAAAAATGAGTCATCGCGTTTATTCTATGAAGATGTTTTTTGAGTACTAAAATTCTTGTTGTAAATACGAACTATAATTAAAATATACACTGAAACTCTTATTATGAATGTCTGATGCCTAATAAACCAATAAGCTTTCCATATTTCCCCAACTTAGTCAAAATATAAATATAAACCAGAGTGCAATAAATCACCAACCTTTAAATGCCCGATTCTCTCGAAAAATCTAAACATGTGCAGTTGTTTACATTCATAAATAACCAGACCTAACTTTAAAAACTCGAAGCCGAAAGTACATATTAAAGTTTAAAGTTTTGTGAAACATAATTTGTAAACAAATGGATCTGTACAGCCATCTAGTGAATTGTAAAAATTAATAATAAAACGTGCCAAACTCAGATCACACCTGTGTGATCATGGACCTCAGAGCAGGTAGAGCACAATCACATATATGATACTGTGGGCCCTGGAGAGAGAAACGCTTGATGACATATGTGAGATCATGGTCCTCAAAGGGTTAAAAATCAAATTACTTGTTGAAATTCTCTTCACATCCTGCAAGTTCATGTCAACCGGAGTGCATCTGTATTTACTCTTGTTGATCCAAATGCACAAAAAAAAACTTTGCTCATAAATGTATGTTGACTAAAATACAAAGAACAATTTCCTCGCCCATTTCTTCATACATGGAGATTTTCAACCGACAGATTTTGTAAAAGTCAATGAATGCCGTAGCATAAAACATTTCCTTTGCACTGTGACCTGACTGAAAGTCAATAAATTCCAACTTTAGCCCCTGAGGAGCTGTATCGATATCAGGAGTAATGGGATAACAGAAAAAATTGATTTTAGGCTCAATTTTTCTTAAAAAATTCTGAGATCTTGTGACCTCCTCCTCCAAACTTTGCAATTGATCTCATTTTAGAAACATTTCCAGATATTTGTTTTCCTATTAAAGAACAAAAATAATTCTGTATTCCTAGTAGTGAAAACTCCAAGGCGAATCTTTGATCACGCACGGGAAAGAAATCTTGAATCAGAAAGGATTTTCCGTCTGCTTGGTAGCCCGCAAAAAAACTCTTTATGGGCCGTATGTGGCCCACGAGATGCTTTGCTCAACCCTGCTTTAGTTGTTCCTTTTATATTGAGTGCTGCAAATACGATTTGATAAAATAAAAGAGCTAAGTTGTTTGTGAATCTGGTTAACTATCCAGTAATTTCATTAGAAATAATTTGAAGAAAATTCTGTAAAGCTCCATCAAAATATTCTCCAGTGTAATTAGCATCTTAAATTTTGAAAAACTTTCGAATATCAGTTAAAATTGTCTTTGTATGGTTAAATTAACTAATGTATATATAGAATTAACATTTAATTTATTTATCAGGCAAGAAAATAAATAGATAAAAAGGAGTAGGAGAGTATCAAATATTTTCATACACAGAAAAATGGAATAAATTCAATGAAAATGTTATTCATTTTTAAAAGATAAAAAAGAACCAATTTAAAAATTAATATTTGCAAATATCTTTTATAGTAACATGGTAAGATTTAAGCAAAAAATTTTAATTTAAGAATTTTGAAAAAAAAATTTTGGTTATCCCGTATGTGTGTATACTATGTAAAACAGATCTTGTGCTTAAAATTTCATAAAAAGTTAGCTAATTAATTTTTAAGGAAAAAACTTCAAATTTTTAAAGTGATTTTAGAATGCTACTTTTCCCACAAAAAGTTACGCATACGCATGAAATGTGATTTACAAGTACGTCAAACCATGTGTAATAAAAGTTGGTATGGGTTTTGCGATAACATGCTAGGTATTCGTACAATACTTCTTTTTATGAATGCTTATTGAAAAATCCTTAAAAAAATTTCAAATTTTGAGTTAGTTGTTTTTTAAAAAATAAGTATTGCTTTGATTCAAATATGCATAGCAACTTTTGTTACATGCACTATTAGCAATAGGTAAAAAAATTCAAAACAATGGGGGAAAAAAACCTTAGTATTTTAAATGAAGACAAACTCGTTATTTTATCTTTCTGAGATAAATTTGGTTTAAAGTTTTGATTTGGCATAGGGATGTGAATAAAAACGAGCGTAAAAGCTATCATAGTTCTACGTTTTTTAAGTTTAGAGCTTTCAAATTTTGTAAAGTTTTAGAAAAGTATATAAAGAATAATTTAGGCTAAAAAAATTAGTTTTCATTTTTTGACCGATGTTTGTCATTTGAATTGACTGGTCCCCTTAAAGTCTATAAATTACATATTTGTCTTTTTTTATAATTTACTATTATAATTTTTAGTTAGGATTTGAGTACTATCAATAATTGTAATATTTTAAGCAACTATATTTTTGAGAATCCTTAGGTACTAGGAATTTATTTTACAAATTGATAGTTTCTGTAATTGTAGAAACTTAATCTTGAATATATTATGAAGCCACTTATTCTTAAGAAATACCAAAATGATAAAAAGAGATATGTAAAAGTTAAAGCACATAATTTTACAAATAATATGAAGATGAAATTAAATTAAATTTAACTATATATATATATATATATATATATACGAGGGTAAGTTGAAAAATAAGTTTCCCCTGTCGACTGTGGTCAGAGTTGTGTATGAAAGTCAAAAAATAGAATGAGACATTAAAGATATGACATACCTTTATTTTTCCACATAGGTACCAATTACATTGAGACATTTGTCATATCGCTTAATAAGCTTCAAAAAGCCCTCCAGGAAAAAATCAGGGCATAGGAAGAAGCGTTGAATGGCTTGTTTCACTTCAGTATTGTTTCCAAAGCACCTTCCCCCGAGATTTTTCTTCAAAGCCGGAAACAGATGGAAGTCGCTTGGTGCGATATCAGGACTGTATGGCGGATGGTGTAGGCGCTCCCAACCAAGAGTTGCAATATGGTTTTGCGTTGCCGTCGCCGAATGTGGTTTCGCATAGTCATCCAACAGCAGAACGCCAGATGTGAGAAAGCCAGGCCGCTTTTTCCGAATCGCCTCTTTCAATTTCGACAGGGTGTCACAGTAGCGCGTAGCATTGATGGTGTCAACCTCCAAAAAGTCCAGCAACAAAACTCCTTGGGCGTCCCAGAAAACTGTGAGGAGCACTTTACCTGCAGAGGGAGTTGTCTTGAACTTCTTTCGGACAGGTGATGACGGATGTTTCCACTCCATAGATGCGGCCTTCGATTCTGGCTTGAAATGGTGGACCCACGTTTCATCCCCCGTCACAATCCGAAACAGAAAGTCACTGCCATCTTCATGGTAACGCACGAGATGTTCCAGGTTGACCGCCATGCGTTGTTCCTGGTGTGTCGAGGTCAATTGTCGGGGCACCATCGTGCTGACATTTTCTGTATCGAATAATGTCGTGGATGATGTTTTGAGCTCGCTCATGGAGATTCCAAGTTCTTCCGCTACTTTATCGATGGTGATACGCCGGTTCGCTCTAATCATGTCATCCACCTTCCCAACATTTGCATCTGTAGTGGCCGTGCGCGTCCGTCCAGCTCTCGGTATGTCCTCCCCTTGGTGACGTCCATCACTGAATGTGCGACACCATCTCCGCGCCATTTGCTTCGACCTCACCCCTGGCCCATAGACTTCCACGAGGCGGTTATGAATTTATGTTCCTGATACTCCACGTGCCCATTCATAGCGGATAACCACACTCACTTCCTCCTTTGACCACGAATTCAAAACGCACCTTCTCTCCATACCTACCGGGGCTCAAATGAGAGGCTGGTCTCCGCTTTGCGCAGGCACTGGAACAGCGCCATCTGCTTGATTTGCAGAGACCTCTACCCAATGGTGTATCGGTGACTTGTGCGTTTCCCTGCTGTGTCGCCTTTCGCCCATAGCCGTTCAACGCTTCTTCCATATGCAAAGCCCTGATTTTTTCTTGGATGACTTTTTGAAGCTTATCAAGCGATATGACAAATGTCTCAACGTACTCGTACGAGAATAATAAAATAAAGGTATGTCATATCTTTAATGTCTCATTCTATTTTTGACTTTCATACACAACTCTGACCACAGTCGACAGGGGAAACTTTTATATTTATCTTGGATATTTATATGCTTGGATATTTATCATGAAACCTTGTTAAATGAAAAAGTTTATTATAAATGTACAATATTATTACATATGATTCTGGTGATTTGAATTTAATTTGTATTAAAAGTTCAGAAATTAATTTTCAAAACTCAAACTTGTAATTACGACCTAATCTTATCAGGTTGAAAGTAGACGCTTAAAAAAATTACAATTTTTGTATACATTGTTTCAACAAAATATATTCTGAGAAATAACATAAACTTCTAGGATAAAATTTCAATATATATTTGTAAAATTCTAAACTAAACTTTGCTAAAATCATTAGTTTACTTAAAAACGATTTCCTAATTAAATAAATTAAATAATTTTTGCATTTTTATTTAGTTTTTAAAGGGCAAATTTAACTTGTATCTTTCAGGAAAAATTATTGATCTTTATTTATTTAAAATTGTATGCATTATGTATTGCATTGCTTATTCTAATATTTGTATGCACATTAATAGTGTCCTGAACTTCCTTGCTTAAAAGATTTAATAAAAATAAAGACCATTAATAAATCCATTACATTGAACTAAGTGACCTTCATGCAATTACTTTTTTTTCTAACTGAGGATAAAAATTCCTCCCCTGTGTTTTTATTTCTGATAATTTTTACTTTAAAGTTTTCTATGTACACATTTATAGAAATAAATTTAGTTTTGTTGAAGCCCCATTTAGAATTAAAGGTAGAATACGTCGAGAAAGGAGCATCAGATGATACAATGCATATGCGATATTCAATCTACCCAGTTCATCCAATTTCAATTTCACGCTGGCGTAAACTAATAACAGTCATTATCATATACCATTTAATATGCGATTCTGTAGCAAGCTTGATTATAAATTGAAACAGAGCGCTATAGTAATCAGCTATGATTGTTGCTAAAGCGGACATAATTGATCAAGAATGCATAATCACTTCAGAACTTTCCCTCTCTCTGTCAATCAGTAGCCTTTATTTAAGTATACACAGCAATGAAGTATTCTTCATGTATAAAACTAAGTTAATAATCATTTACATACCATGTGTGACAGTCTTTTGCCAAAACTTGCCCAAAGCTTGTCAGAAGGAATACCGAGGAAAAAGTATTAAAAGCCGTATATTCTAGAATCTCGTTGGGAAGAATTAATTTTTCCGAGTTCCATTTTTAGGGAATCAGTAATAAAGCCTTTGTTGCCTTGAAAAGAATGCAGCATTTCTGTGTAAGCTCTATTTTTAAAAGCTTTGTTGTAATGTAAACGAGATTTAAGCGAGTAAAGTGCTCACAACTTTTGTGTTTATTCAAGAATTTAATTGCATTTATTTCGGCAATTTTTTATCGCTCAGAGAGGATAGGTTTAATACACAGTTATATTTATTAACATAAATCAATACTTTTATTCCTTTATAACAATGTTTTTAACACTAGATTGCCCAAGGAAGTCATTTTGACTACTTTTTAATTTCGATTAGAAAAAACAATTACGTATATAATGACACTATTTCTTAGAATATATTTTTTTCCCAAAAGAAGAAATTTTTTTATTGTTCATATTTACTAATAACTTTTATACGACTGTAGATTATATAAAAATATTAAAAATTAATTTTAAACAAATTTTTTTACACATTAGTTATTCTTTCACAATGCAGTCATTTTGACTGTTTTTGGGTAATGTAGGTATATAGTAAATTTCAGTTTTTCTAGAGTTAATAAAACGTTATGAAATTTTGACATAGATATATTATTGTTATCCTGTAATAAGTATAACAGTAATTGCTTTTTTTGTTGTCTCAGACAAAAAAAGTATCTTAATTTTAAGTGATACAAAAATTTTTAACGAAATAGTTTTGTTTATTTTAAATTTAGACAATCAGATTATGTTCAGATATTGGATTTAAACACTAAAATTATTTTTAACTATTGTATAACTGGTTATACTCTCTTTCAGAATGCATATGAGTATATTTATGTGTTCTACATTAACAATATTTTAAATAACCAAATTGGTGTTCCATTTAGGTTTCTAAATAATATTAAAACATCATTTAATGGATTTATTAATTCTTTTTTTTTTACTTCCCAACAAGAAATCTGCAGAACTTTCTATTCATAAGTAAGCATTCCTGTATTAAAGTGACGTCCACAGCTATTTTAACTTGCATATACTATTCTAAAAATTACATTTACTTTTATTAGCTTAAACGTGGGGGTGATGCTTGGTAAGAAACTTTTTTCTCACATGTTTTGCTTAAAAATAGTTTTAAAGTCATAAAATTACATTTATATGCATTTTATTAAATTGATGTTTTCTATGAAATCTTATCAAATTTATAATACTTTCTGGCTCACTTATATAGGATGAAAGTTGTTGCATATTTACTAAAAAGTTTTGGCATGCTTTTCCATCGAAAATAGCTCCAGAAATTTGCAAAATAATTCAATCAAAATTAAGGATTTTTAAAGTATTTTTTTAAAAATCTTTTAGTTCTTAGATTATTTTTCACTTTTAAATACTTCTCAAACATCTAAAAGATTTTAAATATAAGGAAATAAAGACTCACGTGGAATAGTAAATGTGAATTATAATTTTTTATTTATCTGGTACGTATTTTAATTAAAAAATAGAATGTAGAAAACATTCGAAACAATTAAATTTACAGTTTTATTTCTGCTACTAATTTATTCTGTTTGAAATGATTTATGTTACAGACATTAAATTCAGAAACAAGTATAATTATTTAAATACATCCCTTTTACTTTTGAGCCCAAATCTAATGATGAATATCATTTTACTTAAAAGTTTTTTTACAACAATGTTCGTAACACAAAAAAATTATGTTTTTTTTATGAAAATATGATTGAATTAAATAATGAACTCGCAGTACCTGGTTTACTACTTTCATTGAAAAAAAATTTTTGAGACTTCTACCTTTCCTTTTTTTTAAAGAAACTCTTCTTTAAAAATTAATATTTCTTTTTTTTTCTTTCTTAATTAAATTTTCAATAAAGCCCAATACTAATCAATTCAGAGCTCTTGAAAAAAGAAAAACAAAATTGCAAGAAATATATATTGTTCCAGGGGAAAAGCAAGATTACGAAAGGTATCAATGTACCAATTCTGTAAAAAAGTTTTTCCAATTTCAAGACCAATAACTTTCAAGAAGTGTAAAAGCTTCTAATAATTTATTTCTCTATTGATAATTTAAAGAATGTCACGGTGTTTATTTCATATTTTACAGGCTGAACAATTTCTATTAGATACATTGAAGTAACATTCATTAATTCAGTTCGTGGCTAGCATGCACTTTAATTTTTTCGCTTCACCTTTGTTTTATCATTAAAATATTACTTAACCCTCCTCCTTTTTTCACTCATATGCAATATATTAATACCGTAGTAAATTTTCCATTTATTAATCATAGTTAGACTAAATAAACGGGAATTGTTTTTCTCAAGAATCTTTTTTAGAGAGAGAAATCTACTACATGAGGCAGTATTTCAAAAAAC
>BMAO01036101.1:0-17518 GCA_019973975.1 Trichonephila clavata
AGCAAATGTTTTCTAACCAACTGCTGAATATTGGAAACGATGAAGTAGAACTCATCCCATTACATAATGCATGAATAGTCAGACAATTTCTGTACTGTTCTTCAGACAAACTGAACTGATTGAGAGTGTTTTTCCGGATATATTGTATCTTTATCTAGATATTTATTGCGTCAGTAATAAATACTATTACTAATCAGAAAATGTTGATATTGTAATGAAAATAAACTTCTAGATACAGAGTTGTTGCAAGGTGATCCAATGCCTTTAAAATCAATCGCACTATGTTGATGAAAACAAAACCGTAATTTTCCAATTGAGTTTTTAAATTTTCTAAATGCATCAGGAATGCACCAGACAATCTTTGTTGAAAATTGGTTCCCCGGTTTATCTGCTGCAGAACTTACAATCCCCCTAGATTAAGTAACAGTGTATGCTTGATCATCAAAGAATTATTGAGAACTTCTCGAAGCAAACATTTTGACTGTAAAGTTTAAATGAGAATTTGGTTCTGTTGCAATGGGATCAGTTGCCACGTATTCCATGATATTGCCAGAATCTTCAATACCATTCAAAAGGCTTCAATTTCTTATTAGTGTGGCTTTCGCAATGACCATAAGTGAATTTGAAACCCAAACAATATCATTTGATACTTGGACTTTAGGAAATACATGTTTCTTGAATGGGTAATTAGATGTTACATGCTACTATGTGTGGAAACCGTGAATTTATTGGAATTAGCAAAAGACAGGTTATCGAAAAATATTGTGCACCGATTAGCAATTAGTTATATAAAATTTATTGTTAAACTTTAAAATGATAAAAATAATTTTAAAAATTGATAAAAATTAATGTTATTAGCCACATTTATAAAATTAAATCTTCATATGTTGTTACTTAACAACTTTGTCAGAAATTCATGTATTATACTATACTCAAATAAGTTGATTATAAAATGCAAAATTAAAATCATTATGTTGTTTTATACTTTATTCAACCCTCTGAAATTGTAAATGAAAATTCATGAGATTGCATTGAATAGCTTAGAATAATATTGTGAATTAATGTATTAAAACAAAGCCACAGCAACACATGGCCAGATCAGCAAGTATATAATAAAAATAGGTTTGAATATTTATATATTATATGCAGCTTTATGAATACGAATAATATACTTACACTATTTTCCTTTATCATGCAAATAGTTGAGCCCCGAAAACCAAAATCAACTGGACTTGAATCTAAAAATATTATATATACCATTCAGTAAAAATATTATTTATTTATATACACACACCACATTGAAGAACCATTACTTTTATCCCTTCTGTAATTACAGAAATGGGTCAAAGACTTATAAAGAGGCTCTTTCTTGCTATAGGTGAAAGAAGAATTTTAAGAAAGTTTGATGGAATTAAATGCAATAATTATTCAGAACTCAAAAATTTACAAACTATTTAAAGAATTAGATATTAAGTTCTTGCAATAAGGTTGGATGACAATTAAGCCACTAAAAAGATCTTGGCTATAATCCATTTCGTATAAAAAAGAATAAAACTTAAGTGGATAAGCCCCTGGAAAAACAATCGAAAACTATAAAGGTGATAAAGTGAAAAACCTTAGCAAAACACAGAATGTAGTGCAATGGAGTTCTAAAGAAGGACAAAGCCAAATCTGGGACTGCAGTATCCCTGAGTGAAGAAGAATTACTGATTTTCAAATTTGATAGTTTGTCTAATAAGGATAAAATAAGTTTATGCCTCATACATATATAATATATATATATATATATTAAGAATTTTGAATGTTTTTTTTTGGGGGGGGAAATGACTACAAACAAATTTATATGAATATTTACAGATAAAAGACAAACCAAAAATTTTAATTTCAAATTTAATTAAATATTTCTATGAAACCATCAAATAAAAATAACTTTATCTGAACATCAATTTTAGAACTTTATTGAAATTATTATTGCAACCTATAAACTGAACACTTTAAGACAAAATACAATTATACTGAATAATGAAATGCTGTGTTCAAGTTGAAGTAAAACAAGAAAAGAAAAAAGTGATTATAATATTTAGGCATTTCCTGTAACTCCAGAATACAAAGTAAACAAGCTGTGAAGTAGGCGAAGGCACTCACACATGTGTGGGCATAAATCCACCATCTGATTACACTGTCAAAATTAAGAAACCCTTTTTTGAGAGATTTCTGTCAGAACCAAAAAAATCATGTAAAAAAAAAAGACTGCATAAAAAAATAAGCTAGGTGTATTTTAAACATATATGTATATTTAAATACACAGAAAAATAAGAAAACTTAAAAGAACCCTTTTAGAAATCTATGGAGCAAACATTAAAAGTTTTTATAGTTTTTAAACTAAATAAAATATTTCCATACCCTTTAAAAAATTTACAATGATTTGCTAAAGAAAATGTAATGATAAAATCTCTATTTTGAGGTTTCCCCCAAATGATTTAAAAAAAGTGAACTGACATTTCAAAATTTTAAATAAGGAATTAAAAAATTATTTATGTTTCTATTACCTAACCAGATAACAAAAAATTTAATATAAAAAAAATTATCAGTTTCCTATAGATTTAGATATAATACTTTTTCACACAAGAATTGACAACCTATAAAGAAGTATATTATTGTATACAGTAGAGTACGGAAAATTCCACACTCAAAATCCTGGCATTTTCACAAATTTGGCCACCCTTCAGTCCACATTAGGCAAAGTTCTTGAGACTTTACAACAGGGGTGGGCATTAAGTCAATTGTGATTGACCACCAAGACATTTTGGGGTGACCGCTTAAAGATCATCAGTTAGTAATTATGTAACAAAATATTCAAGATTGACTGAGTATGCAGACTAAGTCTTCTACTGACTATAACTACGAAAACTAACTTTAGACCAAAATTTATTTCTTAATGTATTTTGAATTGTTTGATAATGAATGCATAATTTGATATTATTCTATTTGTGGTTATTATTATTATTTTTGCATCTTGCATTTTGCTTTAATCACAGTTTTAAAAGAGTGAGTAATTTTATTTTAGTCATGTAGGTAAGTATATATTCCAAATTTATCAAGTTATAACAAATATTGTAGTTCTTTCTCTTAGCTCACCACACCTACTCCACAGGTGGATCGCAACACCTTGAAAAAAATAGAAGTAGCCCGTACCTGGAAAAATATGCCTACAACTACTTAATGTATTATGAAATTAATTTTTAAAAAAAATGTTAAAATAATTAAACAAGCAACTTTCAATCTCCTACTAATAATGCTATTAAGCATAAAATGTTTAATTGCCCAATAAACTAAGAAAATCATTGATAACCCTGCAATATAACCTCTTAGCAAAAACAAACAATATGGTTAAGTGATAGACTACCAAAAAATAAAATTTTAAAATAATTTTACCATTTTCATTTGTGGTGACTTGCATGGAATATATCCAGTCAATTAGATGTTGCCTATCTTTCTCAATTTCCTTCAGAGCATTCATATGATCAAGAGAAGAGATAGCAAAGAATGCAGTTACTACTCTGAAATAATAATTGAACTTGTTACATAATGAATCAAATACATAATAACAACTTAATTTTTTTAAATATTCAAAATAAATAAATAAATTACAGCAAAAAACTTGTATTAGACAAAACTTATTTAAAAAAAAATGTTAAATTCTCTCGAAAGGTAAACATTATTATTATAATTTATTAATTTACTCTTCTCTTCATTTTCAGTACATATTTAATAAAATAATAAAATGCACATGATGAAACAGAGCAATATAATAAGCAGTTTATGTAGCATAGGAATTTTGCACAATATAAAAATTCAAAGCAATAAAATACTTACTATACTTTTAATACCATATTTATGGAACATATACTTAAATCACTAAAAAAAATAATTTATTAAAAAATACACAACTTTTAATCATATAAAATGTTGCTTCAGAAAGTAAAATAACTATACAGCATAACTTCAAGATCTTTTCAATGAAAAGAACATGGACTTAATTAATTTAGTTTTACTGGCGAGTTTCTATGAAATCTTTTTGGGAAGGATAAACAAATTTCAGAGAAGGATTGAGTAAGTTATGCTTTTTCTTTTCCTTCAATTCACAGAATACTATGGGCGCCAGAGTGAAAAACAGTGGTATGGTGGTGCAAATTGTACAACTTTTCCTCCACAGTTAACTATTGAGGTTCAAATGCTATTATTGAAATGCTTGTAAATTTATTGTTCTAATTAAGAGAAGCATGAAATATAAAGAATAAACCTATTTAATAATTCAATATAGTATGTAATAATTAAGGAGAAAAAGAAATATCAAATTAATAAATAAGGCTAATAAAATGCAGCCCTCATTATAAAATGAACAATACATTCTTTGAATTTTCAATAAATGTTACAAGCAGAAAAACACACCAGCGTTTTGGAAACATTTATTTTAACTTTTAGGTTGGCTTTATTGCGTTTTTAATCATTAAGTTGTTTTCTAATATTCTTAATTTTTTGCACCATTCAAATTAAATTAGTCTTTGGATAATGATTTTAAAAAGTTAACTCATTAAAAGTTATGGGGAGACGCACATTGATTTATTTATTAAGATTCAAATGAAATGCAATGTCATCTTATATATCAGCCATATAATTTCGATTATGCTATGTTGAATTGCCTTTAAAAGTAGTATTCAGTGACTTTCAAAATGTTAAGAAACAGGCTATTTACGTGATTGTAATTCAACTGAAAAATTTTTTACAACAATGAATAAAGGCAGTAATGTCAATCGTTTCAAACTGAATGAAAGAAAGTGGAAAATTGTTTCAGAGATCTAAAAAGAAGTTAATGAAATGGTCAATACTTTTTACACATAAAACCAAAAAAAAGCTTGGATTTGTACAATTTACCTTGAAGAATCTATTGACTGACATCGTTCTGGCAAGACACCGAGACATCTTATGCAATATTTTATATGCTTGTCTCTGAGAAATGGATATTCGGAATCATTTACCGGAAACTCCATATTATTCAAAAAAAATAAAGAATGGAAGTTTATGTTTACGGGTTCTGTTCAGTTCAGTTCAGTGTTTGATCCCCTGTTAGAGACCTGGACAATGCCATTGGCTCTGGTTAGAATTAAAGATCCACCTTGCTGTTAAACAATAGTTCTCAAAATTTCTTGTTGAACTTTGCTTTAAAAGCATGTTAAAATAAAATGTTCTGAATTCTCCGGAACTCCACTTTCAAAACCAACGAAGAGTGAGTGTTATGTGGTATGTTTATGTCGCACAAAAAACGAGGCTATTTATAATAGATCTCGTAATTTTGAACCTCGGTCAAGTGACGAGGGAGACACTTAAGCTTCTAGATTTTGTCTAAACTACCTCACCACGGCAGAAGAAGGCCATTCAGATCGACGAATTTAATAGGCATCCACCCTCTCTACACGGTGGAACTTCACTGGCCCAAGGGTTCCACCCTGTGACACGATGATCACGAGTTCATGACCATAACTAAAATGTTATAAGCGGCCACCACACAATGGTGAATTCACTTGTTAAAATGAAATAATGTGGTTAACTTTTAATTATCATCTTATTAATCAAGATTCCTCTATTTTATTATTTTCCGCTTGATTGTTCCAGTTGTCATAATTAAATATACAATTAAAAAGTATGTATCTTCTGATCTTTGTCTATTCTTCTTCCTTTTATATTGTCTTTTAAAATATGAGTGGAGATTTTCTGTAATCCAATGGATAACATTCAAAGGACATGGAAGAACTTTAGCAAATTTAACTATTTCATTAACTTTGATTTTTTTGTATGCAGGAACTCAAATCTGAATGTTATAGAGTATAGACCGAGCAATTTAGAGACTAAAAAACAGAAGAATTTCGAGATGAGGATAAAATCTAGCCACTTTCCCCTCCTAATTATTAAAAACATCCAACGGAATTTTAAGATCTGGTTCTACATAAAGTATGACGATCTTCAACATTGCGCTGGTACTACCCTGAAGTGGCGCGCTTTCCAGTAGGATAGAACAGGTACCTTTGGATCCGAAGCCGAGTAACTTATCCACTACACCAAAATGATCACCGTGGTGCGGAGGTAGTTACTGGCTTATATAGATGGTACTGCTACATACACCTCACCAGTGAGTCGGTGGAGGGCGAACGAACGATGTATTTGTTTAAATCAAGCGTGTTTTTGCTGCTGCGTCATGAGTTGTGACGGCTTGTTGATTGCGTCATATGTGAGACGACTTTTTGTTCATTGCGTCATATGTGAGACGACTTTTTGTTCATTGCGTCATATGTGAGACGACTTTGCTGCGCCGAGTGGGTGCGGCGACTTTGCTGCGTCGAGAGGGTTCGACGACTTTGCTGCGTCAAGTGAGTTTTGACGACTTTGCTTGCAGGTAGATGGCGCCACGGCAGTTCAGAACGTTGCGTCTTTCTGAGTTCAGCCAGGGTCACCAATGAAGTGGCGCGCTTATCCAGTAGGATAGAACCAGGTACCTTTGGATCCGAAGCCGAGTAACTTATCCACTACACCAAATGATCACCGTGTGCGGAGGTAGTTACTGGCTTATATAGATGGTACCGCTACAACCCTTTGGAGAATCAGTATAAGACTTTATCTTTCGATTTAGATACCACCAGCCACGAAATTTGCGTTCATAAGCATTCGTTTAGTAACTAGTGGTCACGGTACCTATAATCACTAACTCCTGGTAGGTGCGGTTTCTGCTGAGTCGGAGATTCCAGCATTGTTGCTGTGGTATTCTTACTTGATCCAAGTGATCGTTATTATTAAAATGAGAGGCTTTCATGAAGTTGACATCAAAAGAGGCTTCTTTGTGATAAGCAACTAAAGTTTATTTTTACAATATAATTTTTTAAACTAATCTACTTTTTACAAAAAACCACTACATAACGCATTCCGCTCGCCTCGCTTCGTTACACATCTGTTCAGCGTCTTATTACCGTTCAGTTTCTTGTCAACAACTCCCGTCCCCCTCTGTTTACAAGCTCGCTTCACATAGCGGGCGCTAGAGGCACAACAGTTGCTAAGGGACATCTATCGTGTAAAAGAGAGGATGCACAGAGCCACTTTTCCGCCTAGGCATGCTAGTGTAGTGTCAAGTTAGTGTTACACACTATGCAGCTAATTTGTTAAAAGCATTACTTTATTGATTGTTATCGAAAAAACAATATTACCAATTTCAAGCATTCAGTAGTTCACTGGAAGAAAAAAATGAATACTTTCATGTGTTATTCATAATCGCCCTGCCGGTGCTCTGCGTATCTGCTTCTCGCTTCTTCTCCGAGCATCGGATCTCCAGGAATCGAAAAAATTCGAATATTTCTACTACAGGCACTCGCCTCACGCTTTCTTTTTAGTTCCACTGGATCAAGGGTCAGGAACTGTCCGCGTTCCTCTCTCTGCCCACCGCGACCAGGTCAACACGTCAAAAAGTTTTCCGTCCTGAAGGCACTTGCCCTCACAATTTTCTTTCCACTAGCTCAAGTAACGTCCGTCGTTCGTCTTTCTCGCAGGATTCAGTCTCGAGAGTCGATCCTTTCTTTTCTCCAATAGACCCTTTTAAACTCCAGGGGTGGATCAACAACACGCCCTCGTCAACTCTCATTAGCAGGCCCCAAAGTTTTGCACCCTGCACCTCAGGTTCAGGACTTCTGGTTCTTGATCCACCGCGTCGCCATTTTCTCTTTGAAGTGATTTACCGCCATCCACCGAGGCGCCAGTCTCCTAAGACAGACAAGTACAGACCTATGGATCCACTATATAGCTATGTCCCGTCCATTGTGCTCTCAGCCACACCAGCGACGACAATCCAGGACAATGACGCCAAAGCCACGTGTCTCCAACCCACAAGCGAGCCACCTGCTTTCCATATGTCAGACTTGACATGTGTAGAGAGGTGTGAGCCGTTCCGTGTGACGTCATCACACTAGGCACATGCTTAGGGCGCAAAAAAGGATGATATAAAGAGAAAAAAAATTAAAACTACAGCAAATGTACCACTCCCTAGCGAGTCATGAGAGCAGGATTTCTTCACTTAAAGAGGGTATAGACTGAAATGAGATATACTATGAAAATGAAAAGCTTAACAGTTTGATGTTGCTATGCACTCAAAATATTACAATAGAAATGGAGATTATAATGGATTCATTAATGATTTTACAATGCTCAAAGTTTGAAGAAAACTTTTGTTATACAAGTACAATGACAGTGACTCAACAAAGAATAAAGATGTCTAAAAGTAAAAGATAATAAAGCAATAAGCGATAAAAAGAGGATTATTAATAAGTTGAAGAGTTCATACATTAATATATACTAATTGTAAATGATTTAATGAATTTACTGTACTAATTTTTTCAAAAGGGTGGGAGTTCCGCGATGCCACAAGGCAAGAAATGAAAGTAAGGAAAGGATCATGGGCAAACCATGACATTATCCTTTCCATACGGCTACCGGTTGCTATTCCAGGACACGAAGGGTCTCTAGGGGGTGGATATTGGAAAGACTTCAAAGAGCAAAAACAAAGAAAGTGAAAAGAATTAGAGTTACAAGAAAATCCCTTCCGAACCAAACCTGGCAACGTACTGAAGGAGGAGATTTTTCTCGAAATAAGGGGAGGGCCTTTACAATTTGAAGTGCCTAGGGCGCAGGGGAGGTTAAGAACTACCCTGGTGATGCAAATTGAATCAGTCGCGAATATTTTAGGAATCATAAAGTCTTTTTTAATTATTTCGAGTGTTTTTAATTCTAGAAAATCAGATATCTAAATAATTTTCCATTTTGATTCTTAAAAATTTTTAAATAAATTTTTTAAAGAAAATTAACATTTTTTTATATTTTAAAATTATTTAATTGAAATGTAAATTAAAATATTTTGCTGCCTTTATATCATTAGTTTTTTGTTAGCTAGTAGTATTCTCTATAGTGAGTGTTTACTTATGGTACACTCTAAAACAGCACAAGAGCGATTGGCTAAGGACTTCATAATTTCGATCCATGTTCAAGTGACGATGGACGTCTGACAAGGGAAGAGCACGATTAAAGGAATTCATTTGGGTACTAGACTTTGTGCAACAGTGGTACCTACTCCTTTAGGGTGTTCAACCCTCAATGTAATTCCGCCGAATGGCCAGTCCTTTAGGAGAAAACAGCCTTTGAAATTCATGCTTAGCTTTTATACAATAGAAGTTGTAACTACTTCCAGCGATCCGGTGGCATGGTTGGTAAAATAGCTGGTTACCACGCGCTTGGCCTCTGTTCAAGTCACCCGATCGATTTTAATTTTTAAATTCATTTAATTATTTTTACAATTAAATAAATTTATTTAAAAAAAGGTTCATTAAATGATATTTTAGATAATTATTTTATATTTAAAAAAGAAAAATAATTACTGTAATTATATAAATATTTATATTTCATAAATATAATTATTAATAAATAATATTTATAATAAAAATATATATTATAATAAGTATTAAATGATATTTTATATAAAAATTAGTTACAAATAGTTTTATAATATGAAATACAATATATTATAAATAAAGTACTTTTAAAATATTTTTATAATACATAAAATATATTATAATAATTTTTTGTAAAAAATTATTTTATAATTAATATGAAAATAATATATATCTTATATTACATATTATTTGTTTAATTATTTTATAGTTATAAAAATACTTAATGTCTTTTTTAAATAAATTTATTTAATTAAAAAAAATTAAATGAACTCAAAAATTAAAAAAACAACAACAACCGATCATGAACTGATTATATTGTAATATATTCTTATAATAAAGTATATTAATAGATTTTATTATATGTCATAGTAAAAATATATTATAATAAATATTAAATGACATTTTATAAAAAAATAAGTTATAAATAGTTTTATATAATATGAAATGCAATATATTATAAAAAATATATATAATACTATAAAAAAAACATAAAATATATTATAATAATTATTTTTAAAAAATTATTTTATGATTAATATAATAAAAAATATATATCTTTTTTTATTATTAATTTCATTATTATATTTAATGTCTTTTTTAAATAAATTTATTTAATTGTAAAAAAAATAAATGAATTTGAAAATTAAAATAAAAAAAAACGATCGCAAATGGCGATTATAATATATTTTTATAATAAATATTATTTATTAATAATTATATTTATAAAATATAAACATTTATATAATTACAGTGATTATTTTACTTTTTAAAATATAAAATAATTATCTAAAATATCCTTTAATATTTAATAAACCTCATTTTTAATTAAATTTATTTAATTGTAAAAATAATTAAATGAATTTAAAAGCTAAAACAAACAAACAAAAAACTGGTCACGCGACTCGAACCGAGGCCGAGCGCGTGATAACTAGCTCCTTTTCCAACTCTGCCACCGGACTGCTGGAAATAGTCGCAGCTTTATTGTATAAAAGCTAAGCATGAATTTTTTGAAGGCTATTTTCTTCGAATGGGCTGGCCATTCGGCGGAATTACATTGAGAGTTGAACACCCTAAAGGAGTACTACTATTGCAAAAAGTCTCGTCCCCAAACGAATTTTCTTAGTCGTGCCCTCCTCTTGTGAGTCAGCATTCAGCTCAAACTTCCACACCGTTGAAGCAGAAGGACACTAAGCCCCGAGAGTTTTAACATGCATCAACCCATCTTGATGGTGGATCTTTATTTGCGTCTGGACTCAGCTCA
Organism: Trichonephila clavata; assembly: GCA_019973975.1. NCBI lineage: Eukaryota > Metazoa > Arthropoda > Arachnida > Araneae > Nephilidae > Trichonephila > Trichonephila clavata. The sequence continues at coordinate 10,804 of BMAO01036101.1, forward strand.
AGAGTTGACAACACCGGCCACGAGTCTGAGATCACAACCATTACGCATCCACGACACTTGAGGCTAGTGTTTGTCTTATTATTCTCCTCCTTACAAGTTGTTTGAAGTCTAGTTGCAATTAACGTATAGTATCCTGTATTACTTAACAAGATGGATTTCGGGTGGAAACGGAATTTGAGCCAGCGAATCGATTAGAATATCAATTCGCAACCACGAGGCTATTAAGCTGCATCAATTTTACACAATAAAAGTACAAAATACAAAAATGTACTTTTAAATTTTTAGTAACATGATAACTAACTTTTTATTGAAAAAAATATTTACCGTGAACGATATGAAAAGTATAAGAAAGTTATATCTATACTATATATCTTTATTTTTTTTTAAAAAAAGAACACGATTTTCACCCCATTTATTCTATCGAAATCGTCTCTACACAGCGGGTCTTTACTGGAGGTAACAAGACTCGAACTCATGACTTTACGGTCACGAGTTTAACCATTCGGCTACCATGACCACCTAAAGTATCTAGAATGATTTCGCATGATTTCACCCTCAGGGAATGAAATCCCATTGCGGAGCAGGGCTTATTTACGTTAAATATGTATAGGTTCAATTAATTATTTATTTATATCACCCTTCGAAGCAATACGACAGCTATTGGCAACGGTCATTGTAATCTGAACCATGGTCAAGTGTCGAAAATGACAGCTGCTCTCTGACCCAAATCTCCAAACTTCCACACCACACTAATGAGACCTTCGCATCTCAATAGATTTAATGGGAATTAACTTCTCTTCACAATGGGGTCTTCATGTGTACCAAAAGTCAAATCCTCAGTTGTACAGAAGCAATGCTAGTTAGAATTTGCGATCATGGTGATGTATTTGGGTTTATTGCGCAAGAGCATTTCGCTATATGCGCAACATTTATTTATATTTGTTATACGGAAAAAAAAAAGAATTGAATGACAAGAAAGATCAAAAAGAAGATACTATAGGTTCGGAAATTTACAAAAGTAAACCCGTGAAAAAAAGATCACTAGGCACCTATTGTGACCCCTATTAAGTGAGCTGAATTTGCGATCATGACCATTTGGTTACCGCAAGCCTCCACGATTTTTAGGTTGATGCAGTGTGGAAATTTGGTGTGTGTGTGAGCCAGTCCAGGTCTCCTCATCAGTACTTGAACGTGGTAAAAAATTATGTGGATAGTCATTCACTAGCTTTGGCATTTGTTTCTAAGTGGCGAGTTAAAAAGCAAACAATGAGTCTAAACTTTGAATAGTTCCACAAAAAGATAATTTAGCTAATGCTGTTGTGGCTTCCATATCGTCTCAAAAACCTGTATAGCGTGTAGTTCCACCAGCAATGTCTTATTCGTGCCAAGCTGCTAATATTAAGAAAATTAAGTTTTTTCTCAGAATAAAATTATTTGTTTTTTAGAAGTTTTTTTTACAACCAATCCAAAACAAAATGAGTACTTCTAGGGAAAAGGAGACATTTTATTAATGAACATAAAGGTATTATTTAATATGCCCTGATTTTATCAGCACTGTGACATTGTAATTATTTGCTAATTAATTTGATTCTTATTGTATAAAAAAGAGAACTTATCTATGATTGAGTAACTGCAAAATTTTTATAGGTAGACACTTATGTAAGATAATTTCTTTTTCATACACATTAACGTATTATAATTTGAATAATTTAGTTTTTTAATAGTAGGAATGCATTAAAGTATATTTAAGTATTTAAATAAAAGTATGTAAAAATAATGCTTTTACATTTTTATTTCAAATACATTTTCTTATAATCTATCTACGAATATTTTGAATCTAAAGTTTCGATTCAGAATATTTGACTGAAAATTCTAGCAATATAATAGCAATAATAACAATAAATTTTCTAATATTTTTCTTAGAATTATAAAGAAAATCAATCATAATCCTTTAAAACTATAAAATTCAGTAATATGAATTGCAAATGCTGTTCTTTCTTAAGTAAAGATGGAGAAATGTGGGGGAATGTGCTGAGGTTCAATGACCGGTTATGCCGTTAGTGTTTGAAAACAGAGATCGATATTATCATGAATTTTCTGAATATAGTTGTGAATACAGTCTGATCTAATAAAATTTAATAAAGTCATAATAGTATTGAGTATTACAATTTTAAAATTTTATTTTTTAGATTATTTTTTCTAACCTATAAGTTGAATTTTGAAGATATAAAAAGCAATTTTTTTCTATGAAAATATTTAGAAAAATAAGCATTTATGGTGTGGTTTTAATTTTTTTTAAAAAAAATACTTGAATTAATACTTGTAATACTCGCATTTTAAATGTTTGCAGATTGTATATTGACTATTGATGCTGTATTGGCAATATTGATTTCTTACTAACGTTGCACTTTGAAACAGGGAGAGAGTTATAGACGAAAAAACCTTGTTATTTTGAACCACGGTCAAGTGATGATACTTGACCTGGTACGCTATTCTAGAAACTTCCACACCAAATTAACGTGAGGAATTTGAGACATAACAGATTGCATGTGCATCAGCCTAATTTTTAGTTGTATTAGGACTCGAACGGAACGAGCGACGCCGGCCAACAAATCATCTAAAAGACTATTTTACTAGAGCTTGAGTTTTTGACCAATTTTTGAGTTAAAGTTGGTCATATTGAACTTTTAGAGATTTTTTATTAGCCAATAACATCCAAATTTAAAAACTAAATTAATTTAAATAAAAAACTAAATTTAAAGAACCTGTTTAAAAACACAAGACCAGTTTCTTATTATGATAAATAATAAGAAAAGCCCGAAAATATACCTCCTCACCTTTTAACAACTGGATTTGATTTCAATTTATATCACACTCTGAAGCAACACCAAGGAGGCTCTTGGCGATGAATATCGTAATTTTGAGCCACAGTCAATACCGAGTGAACCACAGTCAAGTGAGTTTGGAGAAGAGGTGCCACCAAAGCTGACACCCTTCTCCAAACTAGTGCACCACGCCAATAGTTAGACTTACAGCTTCGACATATTAAATGTGGCTGCGGTAGCTTAGTGGTCAAGGTATCGGGTCGTGGCAGGCGGGAGTTCGAGTCCAGCGCCCTTAAATACCTGCCGTGTAGGGGAGTGATGCATATTAAATCTGTCGAGAGCTCAAACGTAATTACGTTAGTGTGATAGTTAGGAGAGGAGGGTGCCAGATCAGGTGTCGTTCTCGTCACTTAATCATGGTTCAAAATTCCGAGGTCTGTTGGCAAAAGCCCTCGTGTAGCTGATCAGTGTGACGTTAATATTCACTCACTCACTCGACATATTAAATGTGCATGAGTTCTTCAAAACACGTCAGGACTTCAACGCCACTAGGTTTCAAATCTCCGATTTCGCCAGGCACGAGTTCGAGACCATGATATTTTTACAACAGGAAAGCAAATCTGAAAGGCGGCTTACGATCAAGAGTTGAAAGTCAAATATATTTTTGGAAAATCGTTTCATGAAATTTCAAGAATATGAGTATTTTGAAGCAAATGGAACAAAATTTTAAAAAAACCATATTTAAATTTAATTTATTTTTTAACTATTTGAGTATATTGAATTAGAGGAATGAAAAATGTGGAGGGAAATCTCTTTTAAGTGGAAGGAGAAAATCTAAATGAAGGTTAAGTTGATTTTATTTTCAAAGACATATTGTTTAAAGTAAATAATAAAGAAGACTAATAAAATTAGACAATGAGTAAAACTGCATTATAATGATAATCAATACAAAAAACATATGAATAACTAAAATAATAATTTTAAAAATTAATAAAGTAATAGGCAACAATTATGGCAATGAGCCTAATAACGATAGTAATAAGATGATAGTAATATTTGGAGAAAAACGTTTGAAACAAGTAATGTAAAAATCTCAGAACTACAAATACTAAAAGTAAAATTAATTTCAGAGATAGTGAAATTTTCGTTTTATTTCTAATAATATATATTTCCAATTTTCTCTTATTTTTTATATAACTTTGGAGTGTTATTTGTTGATAAACTCCTTAAATTTTTTATTTCATTTATTATAAAGAAGTTTGAAAGATTTCTTGGATAAAACCTTTGCTTATTGAAAAATTCTGATTATTGTTAGACATTGTAATAAGCAACTTTATTCAGGATAAAGATTATTAGAAAAGTATTGCTCTAACTATTATTAAATTAAAAAAAATTTAAATTATGCCGATACATTTGTAATACTTTGACTGAGTTGATTAGATTAATTGTAAGACATTGTATTTATTCCGTAGCTTAATGATACAACTAAAGTACACAGCCTAGAAGATCTTAAAGTTATTCAAATTTAGGTTGAAATTATCATAATACTTCCAATACCTTTTATAATCTTGTCCTTTAGCTAATTCTGTGTATATATTTTTCTTTCTAAGACGCTAGTTAACTAGGTGGGGGTACTTAACGTTCTTGACAAGTTCGGAAGATTAATGAGGAACGAAACTTTATTTCTCATTTTTAGTTTAAAAGTAGGATTTAAGTAATCTAAGTACAATAGTCTGAAGTTATAGCTTTTTAAATTTTTCGTCGTGGTAAATCCTTCACGAATTAAACGTATTCTTTAGTTTACTGAATTAGTTATATGGAAGTACATCAAGTTTTGTAATCCACCTTAGAAGTACAGGTAAAATTTCGTATTACGTGAAGAGCTAAAAGGTACATTTAGATTTAAAATGCAGCATTATTCAACGAGACGAATCTCAATATGAATCATGAATTAAACTAACGGTTCGAAAATAGTATACCATCAAACTGAAGACTATTACCATCTGGATGCTTTATAAGCAGTACTGATTAATTAATTTTTTAATTTTTGAATTTCTATAAAGATTTAAGAGTATTTTTTGCCCCATAATAAAAAGTAAAATTTAAATAATGAAAAAATACAATCAAGTGTATGTATCACACAATTTAAAAAAAAATACCGGATTGGTGTAGTTGGTTACACGCTAGTCTTGTACGCCCAAGTTTGCGTTCGTCTCCAGTTCGAGTCGGTGGATTTTCATGACGTAAAAAAATCATCCGCATTCATGTTGTATGATTATGTGGCATGGAAAAGATCCCTTGATTGCTTGTTTGGCTTATATGCTCTTGGCAAAATTAAATTTCCAGTACAATGTCAGAGCTTAGTGCCTCCCTCTGGGGAGAAATCTTGACGTCAAAATTGACGATTGGTATCTACTATATGATGCCACACTGAAAAGTGATATCAGCTCCCGCGGAAATGTACTTGTCGTTGAATACCAATCCGAAGTCCCATTCGAAAAAAATTAAAGGAAATAATTGCGCCATATAAAAGAAAAGGACCGCGATTTTTCAAATCAGTTGGAAGTGAAATCGGTTCTTCTGGGAATTTAATAGAAAACGAATTTCCTCGATTCGTGAAAGGGATTCTAAAATTGCACTTTTCGAGAGTGAGAATTGAAATCTCCAAAGAAGAAATTTTATTAGATTCTGAATGTAGATAAAAAGAACTATTTTAGGAAGTGGTTTAGAATGAAAACTAACATCAAATATTCGCCGATGCTTCTCTCTGATTATTTTTTAACTTAAGCCTTGATGGCTACTATCTTAAGATGTGTGCTACTCTTTTCAACTTTTAATTATCTAATATTTCCCCCCACCTTTTTTGAAAAAATCGGTATTTTTTCGACTGATGCGAGCAAGTGAGAAACTATATGTACTTAATATCAATTGTTGGATGTTATTACTGATGATTATCCTTTGAAATTTATCATATAGAAAAAATAAATGATTTCGTAAAAAAATAGAGGCTTAAAATATATATTTCTTTATTTATAGATGGCTATTGGAAATTTATAACACATCATGTTTCAACTAAACCATCACAAACAGTTTTAATTTTTATTGTTCTTAAAGCAGGCATTCTCAAACTTTCAATATTTACTACCCAATATTCAATCATAATTTTTATTGCGTGTCCCCCTTCTTCATTCAACAATAATATATTGAATTCGAAGTACTAGTATAGTATTTTGACGCTAAAGCTACAATACGAGTTTAAACTTTTAAATGCCACCGTCGTATATAAACGTCTTCTCTGCCAAAGCGTTAATGAACGAATAAAGACGTCTTTCCGATGTAGATCTTTTCTGTGCAATGCTATCCATAAAATTATTTCGAAGGCTTTTGAATGCAATAAAATTACCTTGATAGTGTGTGCTTACGAAGGATTTACTTATATATCAGAGAATTTCCTTTTATTTCTTTCTTTTCTGCAACCCCCGCATACCTGCGCCTACGTATAAAACGGTGGCATCGGTGTATATAATTTTATATGAAATCCCACGAGGTCTGGTAATTATTAAACTTTTTCTTAACTTAATATTGTTAAATTAATTATCAAATACATTGAGCAGTACTGATGCATTTAGATACATTTAAACGTGTATTATATCAGTGTAAATGTGTATTTTATTTTTTATTATGCCAAAATGTATTTTGTTTACTTTCAGTAAATGAATATTTTTTAAAATAATCTTTTGTTTTCAACTTTTTAATATGTTTGTGCCCTTTTCGTAGAGTTATCACCCTCTCAGGGGGCGTTCACCACAGCTTGAGAAACGCTGTCTTTAAGGCTACAGTGCACAGTTAAAATGTGGAAATTGAAGAAAATATCGAAATTTTTTTTTACG
>BMAO01036102.1:0-12005 GCA_019973975.1 Trichonephila clavata
ATAGCATACTATAGTTGAAATATCATTCAGAATTTGACATATTAGGTGTAATTTTCTGTGTTTGAATTTTATAAATCATTTAATTAAAGATTGATAAATGAGAAAATATTTTGAAATATTTAAATTTTTTTTAGAAACTTATTGGATTTTATAAAATTGTTTTATTCATTGTTATTAATAAGTTGTAATAAAAATTTATTATCTTTGAATTATAATATATATGGTTCTTTTCTGTTAGCTGTGTACCAGAATATTTGACCCTGGTCGACTTTTTTTTTATTACATTTAATAAACTTAATTTTGGTGAACCCAGCTAGCAGAAAAGTACTTTATGTTTACATCTATATTCAGCTGCCAATACATTTTTCTTTTATAAAAAATACTCTACATTTGATACTCTACCATTTGATTTGTAATCAAATTATATCTTTTCTGTAATATCAATGTGTATTAAAATTATATTCCGTTTTTTTTTAGGCATGTGGAAGTTACAACATCCACAAATCGCAAGTATGTCTTTACTCTTAAAGGATGTCCTGGATTCCCATGTGGTCAAATAGGTTTTAGTTTACCTATGGTAAGTATTTTGTATTTGAAATATGTATATATTTCATCTAAAGTTATAACATTGATAAATCATTGATCTTATGGATAATCTGGTAACTTCATAAAAAATAGCTTTTAGTGACAATAAATCAGCTCGAATTGCATAATTCAAATTATAAGAATGCATGATTTACATTAACTTAAAATCTTTAAAAGAAATTAGGTTTCTTTTCTAAAAGTGAAAGAGAAATAAAAAAAAATTTGCAAGTGAAGGAATATTGGTTCAGAAAAAACTTAATATCTTCCTAGTTTTTTGTACCTTTCATTGATACTCATCTACTTCTCTATAAAATGGTCAATATTTTATTTTTTAATTTAATGTTTGATTCCTAGTAATGGAAATAATTGGGTTTATTCGAAATTGGAAAGAGGAAAGAAATTACACAGAAATATATTTGCCTGTTTAAAGTAAAGTAAAAAAATAAATAATAGATTTTACAGTGTGTTTAGTTATCAATTTTTTAAAAATAAGTTTGAGGTCATTCTTCTTTTTGAATACAATAGGATGGATTTGGAAAATTAGATTGATGATAAACAGATCAAATGGATTGATTGGTCAAAATGATTCACAAAGGAGGAGGATTGCATGTTTCATTTAAATCTGTATCCTGAGATTTTAATAGTGACTATCAATAGTAAATGAGTTGCAAGAAATTGCAGGATATGGGAACCTTGTTGCTGGGCGTCAACAATGTTAAAAATACATCACATTTTATAGCCTACTGTTAGTGTTTTGTGGCATTCTTGCTCACGATTTCAGCTTTGTTTCGATTGTTGGATATAATAGTGCTCATTCATTCCAGCTTATTAAACTTGATGCATCCCTTATTTTTTTATCATTATCTATGTGGTTGGATTTAATTAGATATAACTTTAATTTTACTGCATATAAATTTACTCTATAATTTTTTAAAAAATATTCTTCATTGTTGAATGAATAATATTTAATTTCAGAGAAAATGGGCTGAGCTGTCTTTGAACCAGACTCTTGAAGTCCGACCATATACATTTAACCCTAATATTCAGTATATTGCAAAAGTAGTCCTTGAAGTGGACTTCCTTGACAAGAAAACGTAAGTAAATTATTTAGAAACTGTATTGTGTATATTTTTCTTGTGAATCAAATTCAAATTGTTTGTAAGGTATTAAATTTGTTTCAAAATGAAATTATTTTTTTACTAAATCAGATTTGAAAAATCAAATAAATGGCAATTGAATTTAGTCAAAACATGCAAGTTACTTAGCCAAATTAATTTTCAGTGCATTGATACACAATAATCAAGAAGTATCTGACTGTAATGTATTACATGACATCTTAAAGATGTTTCATTTTGTGGTATGTCTATGAATTATTTATTGAGTGTGTAATTCAAAGAGAAATTGGTATTATCATTTTTTCTAAAACTAATTTAACTGATGATACGTTTGTGTTTCTGGAATAAATTGTATGCTAAAAAGATTTGCTTTTTATTGTTATTTATTTTAACAATTTATATGGCAGCACTTTGGAACCGTATGATACAGAGAAAATGGCAACTGAATTTGTGAAGAATTTTTGCAAACAAGCGTTCACTGTGGGGCAAATGGTAAAATATAACTTTTATATATGTATAATTTATGCAGAATAATTTCTATGCTCTATATAAATGTTACATTAAGCATTTAAATGATTAATACAAAAAATGTAATGCATGCTAAAGTTTTATCCCAATCTAAATTAGGAGTTTAAATTTTTTTATCTTACTTTATTCTTCCTGTATGCTGAAAATTGTAGAATTTATCATATTAGGAGTAAAAATATTATCTTCAGTATTAATTTCAATTACCTGATTATAAATATTTCAAACATTAATAAAATTATGTTGGCCGACGTACTGAAAATCACCTTTGGTTACAAAAGTAATCATTATATGTAATGTTAAAAGTTGTGTGTCCCTCCTCTCTCTCTATATATATACTGATTTTATATGTTAATTTTTGTATATTTATTTCTTGTAGTTGGCTTTCAGTTTCCAAGAAATGAAAATTTTGAAGTGATAGTGAAAGAAATGGAAGGTAAAATTCTGCCATTGTCTTAAAAATTTGCATAGCTTATTTAATTGTATCATAAATAAATCTGATTAATGATATATATAGCTTAAAACTGTGTGATTATTTTATATATTTATTAATCCAAAAAAATTATTTTTAAAAGTCAAGGCATTAACTGATAAATACATATATTGAAATGACAAGTAATTGAAATTTTTAAAGTAAGGCAACTTTTTACTATCTTGATACTTTTGATTATCTTTCTCTCTTTTCAGTTATTAAAAAGGAAACTATTTTTATTTTTAATGTGTGCATTATTAGAGTAAGGAATTTGTATCACCTATTTATAAAACTGACCATTTTTAATTGCTTTTTATCTTATTGCTTTCCTTTAAATTTGGGTTCCATTTATTTTCGTTTGTTGTATTTTTTTTAAAGCAATAACAAAAATGAGATGAAAGTATTTCAAGCAATTAAAATTTTTATTTTATTTATTAATGTGTGTTAATTAAATAATGGTTTAAAAGATATTTTATAGGACTTACGGGAAGGTGCGGTTTTGATGGTTTGAGTAATTTTCAAACTTACAGATGTTCTATAACTAAAGAATGCAAATCTATAAGTTAACTATCTAATTCTATAGAATGCAAAATATATTAAATTAAGAAAAAAATTAAGGGCAATTTAATAGAAGAAATATTGAGTAACTTTTTGTCATGGGCTTTAGTTTTCATTTATCTGAGACTTTCTTGGAGAGTACTGCTTCTCATTAAATATCATTATGTCGCAAATTTCTCAGGGATGTTTGTGTATTGTTCAAAATTGTGTGATCCTTTTACAAACCTATTTTGTAATTTTAGAACAAATTAAATTTGTAATTTTAAGGCTTATGTTAATATTCTTAGGTTCTAGATGTAATATTTTTATGTATAAAAATATTAAAAATTTTTCTACGCATATATTTAGCTGCCAATATTGAGCAAGTAACTGGAAATGGAAAACCTTGTGAAAAGAGAACAGTAAGTATTATTTTGTTTAAAATGAAAATTACATATTCATTTATATTTATAAGATAATTTCATTTTTATTCCAATTTTTGCTCTAATTTATTTATTTATAAGTTATAATAACTGAATATATCTTTTAAAATGCATATTTTGTCCTGTTGTCTAGACTCAGATTGGATTATTATTACCAGATGCTGTTGTTGTCTTGAGAAAGCTGAAGGGTCTGCTGTGAATTTGGTTGGCAAAGCTAAAGGGTAAACTATTGTCAAAAATAAAATTCTGTACATTTTAGATTTTTAAATTTTTTCCAATCATATTTTATTGAAGTTAATATCTTTTTATAAAATTACATTCATTAGCATAATCTTTCCTAAAATATCCCTAATTATTTATAAATTATGATGTTGAGCATATTCCTTTTAATTTGAATAAGTTTTATCTAAAAATATTTTATTTCATGTATTAAATATGTGTCAGATTTTTAGTATTTTCCATGTGATTGACAATTTATTTTGTTCTCACATTTTCTTTTATATGATTATAGAAATATTTCATACACATAAAAATGAACTAAAAATTAAAGTGTGCAATTTTATCAGGTTTTATTAGACAATAGAATTCTTAAATAATATTGAAAATTTTAATTATACTTAATATTTTTTTTTTTTTTTTGTCCTACATTGTTTTTGATTTTTTCCGTGTATAATAGTATGAGAAAAGGGATCTTTTTCTCATAATTAAATGCTAATAAGTTGAATAGAGCAGCAATTCTTAAACTTTTGATCACCGCAGTCTCCCTTTATATATCAGCTTGTCATCATGCACCCCCAAGATTTTGAACAAATCTACTTGACTCCCAACACATCTCTGAGAATTTAAAGTTTCTCAATAATCCTAAGACTGACTGTTACTTGTATAGATTTTTTAACACATCTTTTTCTTTAAGAAAACAGTAAACATCTAATTATATATATATAAATTTAAAAATATTACAAAATGCATACTAATTTTATATGTATAAATAATGTAAACTGTATTAATTATTAATTAAATTTTTAAAGAAAGGATGAAACTGTATTTTTTTTTTTTTTTTACAAGTGCTGTTTCTGGTGAATATTTGTATATTTAGGTGAACATGTTTTATTTCTACTATAAATTTTTATAAATATTACATTATAGCAATGGCTATGTAGTTGCAAACAATAATAATATATTCTTGATTGAAATTCATGTTCCAATAGAATTTTTTCATTGGGGGCAATTTAGTGGTCTAGTCTAGGATGGCACATGTTTCAAATTTTTCCAAGGGGCCTTTCAGAGTCTGTAAAAGAGAGAAACCTTAACATTAAGCGAGAGAGCTTCATTGACCTCCTAGAAAGGCTCTGAGAAACCCCAGGGGTCTGCAGATCACAGTTTAAGAACCACTGATCTAAAGGATATATCAAAGATAAAGCTTCTCTTTTGTTTAAATCTCTTGAAAATATGTTAATTTCTCAGATTTCATTCCTTTTATGAATGTTACTAATATGTTACACACTAAACTACAAAATACATTATTGTAAGAAGTAGTACCTACAATTTCTCTAAACCTTTGATGCTTGAAACCAGCACATTAACTTACTTTTAATGGAGTTAAATCTAAGGTCCACTTTAGAATTTTTAAATGTAATTCTTCAAAAATTAGCCTGGATTGTTCATTGATTATTACTTGAATTACTGAATCTTTTATTTGTCATTTGCTAATCTTTCCAATGAGATTTTCACTATCCCTTCGCTGATTTAAATACTTAAGCTACTATGTTCTTTTCTTTCTGTTTTTAGAGAACTGTTACAAATTTTGTGTATTTGTTTTTTAATCTGTTTCACATTTTATAATTAAAATATAGTTCTTGTATTTATGAAAACATTGTAATATTTAGGAAAACAGCCCGGCAGTCTATCATTAATCCTGATTGGGACTTTCAGAAGATGGGAATTGGAGGTCTGGACAAAGAATTCAATGCTATTTTTAGAAGAGCATTTGCTTCGCGAGTCTTTCCACCAGAGTTTGTTCAGCAACTTGGTGAGTTATGTTAAAACTTTTTATCTGTATACATTTCATCTTGTTCTCTTCCAGAAAAGTTTATTGCTGAATTAAAGTTCCAAACAGTCTTAGTAATTTTTTTAGAAACTTTTTGTATAAATTAAAACATTAATTTTTAAAATCACCTTGCTGTTTTATGGAAATACTTTCTTCTATCAAAATATTATCTAATATTTCTGTCTTTTATATGCTTTTACTTTTTGTTTTCTAAAAACTCTTACTTTTTGTCATATGAATGAAGTAATTAACTTTTAAATTTTCCTAATGATAAGTACAATTTTTCTTTAGTTGTATTGGTTCATTATATATATATATAAGAATTTATATTTGAAACATGTTTATCTTTTTTAACTTAATTTTTGTGTAGGTTTTTACTTTTTATCTTCTGTATGTTTATGCTTTTAATTATTGGTGGAAAAATTAAATTAAATTTTTGTTCAAAATGATAAATAATTTTTTTATTGCATTTGTTTTATATTTGTGAGAATATATATTTGAAACACTTATTCCAAACTTTTGTATATGTGCTCTTAATACAAAGTTTATTATAATTTTTTTTTAAAATACAGAGCTAATAGCTTTTGTAAATTGAAATGAGGGACAGTTGATTTATTTGTAAAAAAATCAGAATTTGTTCAGTGGGAAGTAAAATGTTATGAAGAGAGGAGTTTGTAAAATTTAAATATTTCTTTTTTCACCAATTAATTATGAAAACATTGGGCAATTAATTACTTAAGGTAGATTATCCAAGGCACACAGTTCCCTATTTTTAAATTCAAAAAGGAGTATCCCATTTAGTTAATCTATATAAAGGAGAAAAGCGACTCACTCACTGACTAGTCAGGATATCTCCGAAACTATTCAACCTACAGACTAGAAATTTGGTAGACATTTTCCTTTTATGGAGTAGAGATCAGCTAAGAACGGATTTTGCAAAATTCGAACTGCAAGGGGTGTTACGGGGGTTAAGGGGCATTATAAATAATTGTTTCCATTTATAAACTACTTGACATACAATCTTGAAATTGGGTAAGCAGATTCCTTTCACAGAGTAGAGATCCGCTACAAAATGAGTTTGGTGAAAATCGATCCCTAAGTGGCATTGCGGGGCGTTATAGATAATTATTTCCATTTTTAAACTATTAGACGTACAGTCTTGAAATTTGATAAGCAGATTCCTTTCATAGAATAGAGAACCGCTACAAAATGGGTTTCGCAAAACTCAACCCTGAAGTTTCATTTCGGGGATTAAGGTGCGTAATAGATAAATTTTTCCGTTTTTAAACTATTAGATCTACCTGCTTGAAAATTGTTAGTTATGTTCCTTTCATGGAATAGAGTTCTTCTAACAAAGAATAAAACGAAAATCTACCCCAAGGAGGGTTGCAAGAGGTTAAGGGGAGTTATAGAAAAAAAATTCCTGTTTTTGAATTGTTAGACCCACATACTTAAAATTGGTTAAGCATGTTTTTTTTTTTTTTTTTACTAGGGATCTACAAAGAATGTATTTGAGAGAAATCAACTCCTGGGGGAGCAAGGGGTTACTGGGGCGTATTGACAAAAAAAATCCTTTTCTTCAAACTACAAGGAATTTAGAAAGGAATAATAGAAAATTTCGTTTTCGCTCTATTAGGTTTAGACTTGAAATTTGGCTTGCATGTTTATTTTATGGAGTAGAGATCCAACGAAAATTGGTTTTGTGGAAATCCACTTGGTTATAGGGTTACGAAAGTGCAAACATAATTCAAAACTTCAATTTTAGAGATTATTAGAAAATACAAATTAGAAGTTCTTTCCTTTTTTTATTATTATCAAGAGGCGAGAGTTACAGGTATAAGTATATTTTTCAATGCAATTGAATTCTTAATGCTAGGACTTAGATATCAATAATTTATGTGTGTATATATATAAACAGTATATATTTATAAAACATCAAACATAATGAAATACCCAGCAAAGTGGGGGGCTAATGGCTAGTATACTGATATATAATTACCTCAATGAGGAATTTTGTATTTTAAAATTGTCTTTTTGTAGATGAATTAAAGTAACCCATAAATGTGAATTTGTACATATATGCATAAATTTCCTTTCAATTTATGAAATGAGCTGAAAAGATAACCCTATTTACTGGTTAATATATTAGTTTTTAATTATTTTCCTTATTACTTGTATAAAATCAGGATTTTTTTTTAGACATTTTTTTAAAATTATCTCAAATTTTCAGTATAATAGTACTGGTTAATTTGTATTGAATAAAATAATTTCTTCCTTTTGAAATAGATTTTAACTTTTAAAAAAGAAACACATGGAACTTTTTAAATGTGCTAAACATGAAAGTGAAAAATATATCATTAGTTAATTTAGAAAGGGCATTTTCTAAACTATGGAAATTTTTTATTTCTTTTCACAATGAATAATGGTAAAGATGTAATAAAGTCACTTCTGTGGAAATAAAGTATTTAATTGACTATCATTAGTTTATTGTTTTGTTTTATTTTTAAAAACTATACAAGTTAAAACTTTATATATATTTCTTATAAAAGTAAATGCAGTGCTGATTCTATTTCTCATTCCTAAAAATTGAAGGAACTGTAAGTTTGCATATTATTTTCAAAATGTATTTATATGTATTTCAAATGTTTTGAATCACTTTTCTCATACGATGTGTTTAAAAGTTTTTCATAATAATATCAGTTAATTCAACTTTGATTTATTCATATATTAAAATTTTTCTTTTTATTTAAGGTTTAAAGCATGTGAGAGGAATTTTACTCTTTGGTCCTCCTGGGACAGGTAAAACTTTAATGGCTCGTCAAATTGGGCAAATGTTGAATGCAAGAGAACCAAAAATTGTGAATGGACCCCAGATCTTAGATAAATATGTAGGAGAGTCTGAAGCAAATATTAGAAGGCTTTTTGCTGAAGCTGAAGAAGAAGAAAAACGTGTATGTAAAATTTCTTAATTAGCCTGAATGTTTGAAAGTAGCAACATAAGGTTGCTTGTATCTATAATGTCTTAATTTGAGAAAATTTGTTTCAATTGTATTACAGTGGATATCTTCTTAACCATCAGCTAATAATTATTCTCAGATTAACAAAATTAGCTGCGTAAATTTAGTTATATGAAATGTGATTACTTCAAAGATAATACATATTTTTGTATTATTCAAATTGTTACAACAGTCTGTGTGTGTTGTTGTGGCATGTAATATAGGAATAAAAAAAATTCCAGCTTATGTGCATAATTTATCAATGATGATTCCAAAATGGTGGTATCTTATGTGGAATTTTTGAAAAACAATCTATATTACAAGAATTCTGTGTATAATGATTTTGTTGATTAAAACTTATTTTCTCCTCATCCTTATGTATCTAAATAATTTAAATGAAACTTTTACATTCATGTAGTAATATAAATTAAATACATTGTAATTTTCCTTAAAATAAAAAAAAAAACATTTTTAAATATTGTTATTACAATAAAATTTTATTAAATAAGTACTTTTAGTATCTATTCTGTTTCTATTATAGTATGCAGTTATAAATCAATGGCATTCAACACATAGTGGAGAGTTAAGAAATATAATACATATTTGATATTTATGTTAATTGAAAAAAATTGCTTAGTTTTATGCATTAAATTGAAATATTAGTTTTAAAAATAAATATAAATAATATTAATTAGTAATAAATAAAAATTAAATTAAATTTTTAAAGGGGTAAAGTTTATTTTTTAATTTCTTAAAGTGTAGTTTTTTATATCTTTTTTCATTTATACATGTTTGTAGTTTTTTTATAGAAGTGTAAACTGAGAGAATTATTAAAATATGTGTTATTTTATCTTATAAGAATTCATTTTGAAAATTTATAAATACAGTTGATGTATCTTAAATATTTATTGGGGGTATAAATTAACTTTCAAAATACTTGATGAAAATTATTTTGATTCTAATTTCATGATATTCAGAAAATATATGTAATTGCCTAATTCTTATTTACAGTTGGGACCTAATAGTGGACTTCACATTATAATCTTTGATGAAATTGATGCTATTTGTAAAGCTCGAGGATCAGTGGTAAGTTCATTTTTCATTTACTTGAAATTCTGGTATTTCAGCCTATTATCATTTATTTGTAATTTTAAGGACTTAACAAACAACAATTAACTTTTATTTTGTGATGAAATTGATGCTCTATCATCACAATTTGATTAAAATTTTTCTGTATATTTTAATTGTAAAAGCAAAGAATGTTTGCTTGGTTTTCATTTTATATACATTAATTAAATCTATTGATTTTTCAAAATAAGATCTAATGACATACAACATTATAAATTTATAGGATTAAACTATATTTAATACTGAAATCTGATATTTTACTCTAATTATATGAAAACAACCTATATATGAAGTATTCCGTCAAGAATTATTTCTTATTAAAAAGATGTTAATTTAGATACAAGGGAAATTAGTGTAAAATATTTTGATCATAGCTGAAGCATGAGGTTTAATGAAATATGTATATTTTGAATGTTATCGCTTTAAAAATTTTACTTTATATTTTATGTATATTTTAAATGATTTACAATATGTCAATCAATTTTATCAAAAACTGTATTTAATGTAAAAAAAGAAATTATAGCTGAGGAAATTTTGTTATTCTTTATTGTTTACATCAGTTGTTTTCACAGTGGCATAACAGAAAATAATTGGGCCCCCCTTCAAGGTCAGGTCTTGTGCCTCATGCTGGATCTTATATATATATACTTGTTAGAAAAAGTCTGCGCTCACCTATTACTACTTACATAAACAACAACAAAAAGATTTAAAAGCCCGAATTTTAAATTTTTTTTAAAAAATTATTTTTTATTTAGTTTATTCCAAGTTTTGAGAATAAAAAAAGTAAACTCGGTTTGCTTTCATAGCTTTTAAAGTAAATACAGGTTTGTAGCGATACCAACGAAAATCAAGTAGGAAAAGTCTGAGTTCATTGCTTTAGTAGTAACTATAAAAATTATTTAAAAAGGACAATGAGCTATTTTATAGCTGGTTGAATAACCCTGACTTTTGAAAACTGCCTGAAGTCGTTTCGGCATTGAATTAACAAGTCTAGTGGTTTCATCAAAGCTTATCTTATCTCATTCCTCCTTAAGAATACTTTTCAGCATATTCTTGTTAGATATATTGTACATGACATGTTGACAAATCCCACGCTCCAGAAAATCCCGTAGGTGTTCTGTAGGATTCAGACCAGGTGACTGCGGGGGAATGTGCAGTTGATTTGGAACATTCTGCAGGAACCATAGCTTCACAATCTCAACAGTATGCTTAAGATCCTTGTCATGTTGGAAATGAAACAACAATCCTAGGCTGAGTTTGGTGGCCTTTTGCTTTAAATTGTTTTTTAGGACACCGAAATAATCATATTTGTTCATAGTTGATTCGATATACTCCAACTTTCCAACACCATTGCTCGCCATGCACCCCACACCATGATACCACCACCACCACTATGTTTTACTGTTGGTTCTAAATGTTCTCTTTGAAGTGCTGTGCAAAATTTTCTCCATACCAATTTACGACCTTTTATGCCAAAGATGCGAAATTTGCTCTCATCGGAGAATATCACAATCCTCCAGAACTTTGGAGGCTTAAGAATATGGTTTTTTTGCAAAAGCTATCCATTTCAGCTCGTTTGTCATTGAAATATAAGACATTCTGCAAGCCAGTCGACTACAGTATCCAGTCTTTTTTTACCATTTTTTTATTAACTTGCTTTCTTGTCTGTCCAGGTAGAATTTTGTAATTGATTTTAAACTAACTTTATGATGAGCTAGAGACTTGAAATTTGGACCATAGCTCAGAAGTGGATAACAATGCATGAAAATGGGAAAAAGTTCTAGGCTCGAACTCAGGTCCCAGAAGAGGCAGGCCTCTATTTCAACAAAGAGCCCCATAATTCCAGAACTTATAGAAATTTACATGAACAAAGATCACCTGTCAATAGCAGGGGTTGAGTTGGTCATACATATACAATTTCGTGGCTCTGGGGTCAAAAAAGGGCCTCCATCTACACTATTAAAATTCGAAGGTAAACAAACGTATCTATCTATGTGCGTCTATCTTCTCATGAACAGCACCACGCAGAAAGTCGCGGAAGGTACCAAAAGATCGGGAATTTTCCGGGGAAGCCGTATTGCCTATTTATATTCCAATATTGTAATTAGCTAAAAAGATATATTAATTAAAAACCTTAAAATGCCTAATTGTTTTACT